>CAOJBK010200266.1:0-11745 GCA_948294925.1 Codiaeum variegatum
GGGTATTGGAGGCTCTCCCCCTTGGAGGCTCTGTCTTGGAAGTTTAGGTCTAGGGTTCACTCATAGCCGCTAAGAACCAAGAGTTTGCAGATCAAGAATTAATTAGAGGTGGAAAAACACAACTGGAGGCAAGATTAAACAAGATTATCATTGGAATTCAAGGATTAAGCTAGATTTCATCATGAGTGATACGGGTCTATACAATATGGACCTAATTGGGTGAAGACCCAAAGAAATACATAAGCTCATATTAGAAGGTGACAACCCAGAATTCCCATAAGCATAGAAGGCCTGGGCCACTTGCGGGGGACTAGGCTGAACCTGAAGGTCCACCTGGAAGAGAGACCTTCGGGTTACCCACTACTTAAGCGTTATAACCTTCGGATCATTCATTCCAGGAGCATTACAAACACAATAATTATCCATAACTATGATAACGGATAACTAAATGCTCATTATGGAAGTAGTCTTTAAACTACCATATATAAGGAGCAACAAGACACTTTTTCAGGTATATTTTACTAAATTCTTAAACACAAAGCTAAGCATTAAGATCTTTTACTGACTTGATTGTCGGATGATTATTGCCAAGCACCCACCTGGCCCTCTAACGTTCATTGTTATTCATCTGTGCATATTTATATAACCCATTTCAGGTTCAAGACCAGCAGTGATTAAATCCAAGACTTAATATATATATATATACATATATATATATATATATATATATGTATATATATATATATATTCCTTACATAACATCATAATGAAAATAAATCATGGTGTTAACTTTCCAAAATTAATTTATGAAAAAAAAAATCCAAAATTTTTTTTTTGAAAGTTAATCATTTAAATTCATTTAATCAAACAAGATTAGCCAAATGATATAGTTTACAAGGATTACCACAACAAGAATTAAATTGAAATAATTTTAGAAGAGAACAATCCATAGGCCTACATATAAAACTCAACTCTGAAATTGCCGTCGGCAGCCTGGGGAACAAGGAGACTGACTCGATCCTTCTGATGTCGAGTAGCTTGTAAAGGAACCACTTGATCCAAACCCTATGACTGATAGAATAGCTTGAACACCAAATCTGCCACCATAATTGATCAATACAAGCACAACAGCGGCCAAAATCAAGGCTAGAAAAACACAAGAGGCAAGGTGATCTGAAACTTGAAAACGTTGGAGATTGAATGCTCCTTCACTTTGAGATGAAAATCTTTGCCATAGAAGAACTTCGGATCTGACACCGTCGCCACTCAGATTAGCCTTCCAAAAAACAAAGCTCACCAGTAGAGCACTACAAGACCTCCTCCGTCACCAGAGGAATAGGAAAGGAACAAAAACGCCTTTAAAACTAAAATTATTAACAAAAATTACATTAATTATGTAGAGAAATAGATACTTTTGCCGCTCACCAGAGAAGGCGACGGTTTCCTCTGTTAGAAACCCTAATGGGAAGAACATAACAAAGTTGAGAGAAAAGAATGGAGGGTTTGTTGTAGTTAAGATGAACGCATTATTTTAGTTGTAAAAGTTAATTGGAGGATTTTTTTTTTCGTATGACAGATTAAAATGATATGATTTTGAAGAGTAATGCTCTTGTTGTTATTGTTGGTGTTCAGTTTTAATTTGACTGAAGCCTTTCCATTAGCTTTGCAGACCCATTTTGCTAAGCTTCTTCACTATCAAGGTAAAAACAAAATGAGATAACAGAAGATATTTGTTTTGTCCAGTAGCATCTTTCCATTTGTTTTTTCAAAAAGAAAACTAATGGCTCATCTTTGAATGCAGAGTTGAAACTGAAAAGCGCATACGTGGACACTTTCTGTCTTTAACCATTCATTTATCTCACCGCATCCACGACCTACCAATCTAATTGATTTGTCATCGTCATCCTTCAACCATAATTTCACGAAGTACGCTTTACAATAATTTCTATATAATCGCTTTCACAGTAAATAATTCCAATAAAACATATCAATTGGAAATGCGACAGCTTTAAAAAAAGGAGTTTTTCATTGATCAAGCCATCAAAGCTATAATCTCACTCCGTACATACATACATAGATGTTATACAACAAGCAACCATGGCTATTATAAGCAAATCCTATCAGATCTGCACAAACACAAACCATGAAAGCTTTTATTAAAGCCTTAAAACGACATAACAAAGGCACTAATACGCTACACTATATATTATTCTTCTTCACTTATATAAAAAAAGAGAGGCGCTAAATCAGCCATCTGAACTTTTGCTTCTAAATGCGAGGCTGAGAGATCTCTTCGATCGATCTCATTTACAAGTGCAAGGATTGCAGGTGCAGTTGTCACCGCACTTGCAGCCACCGTTCTCGGCTCCATAGCTCATCTCACCTCCATCTGCGAACTGTCCTTTCGCTGGTTCCACGCCGAGAACCAGAGTCTCGCTGGTGGTTTTCTCAGAAAAGCTCATGTCAGGATACATCTTGCAACTGCAAATTACCAAAATTCGATTTAGAGACAAAATTAAAACCAAAACTGATCTAAAAACATCAAACCATTTCTATTGAACAAAATCAAAAAGATCAGACCACAGATCTTACCCGCCGCAACCACTGCCGCACTTGCAGCCGGAGCCACAGCCACAGTTTCCTCCACAGCAAGACATCTTCGGAATTGATCTTTCACTGGTGTGTACGAGTACTATGTGAATAAGAGCGAGTATGCATTAACAGAGAATCAGCCACTCAATTTATAGGCAGTTGAGAAGAGAGATAATGGATATCGACCGTCCACGTGTCTTTATGTGACGTCATATTATCCTTGCGTATCGGTCCAAAATTTTCCGCGTCCATCGTTTGATCACGCCTTGGGGAATTCTGGTATTTTCCGGAGGTAGAGTTGACCAAAAGTTTTAAGCACCGTCTATTTTTTTCATAAATTATTGAAAGTTCAATCGAACGTTAAGAAGATATCTAGCGGACCATCATTAACTACTAATGCGCCATACGTAAGCCATTTGGCGTTAAAAAGGGTTTGATGCAGAACGAAATAAATAAATATAAAGGTATTTTGATTCGGAAATGGCGAAAAATTCAAAAAACAATAAGAATCTAGATTCATATTACATTTGAATGTAAATTTTGTAAATGATTTTCGACTTAAAACTTTACCTCAAGATATACCGAATATATTTTTTTCGAGTGGGACTTTCGTGATTCTACAGAATATTCACTCCGACACGTGTCAGATGCTCAATATAGATAGATGTCATTTCCTCACTCGAAGATCACACTTTATCATATGCAGACTATGCCATTTGGCACTCTTATGATGGTATAAGTGGCCTAAGAGAATCTCACAAGTACTATAAATACTCCATGATGACACATATTTCAAAATATGTCAACCTGACTTTAAACACTTCAGTAACTTATCTTTCTAAAAAACTCATCGAGGATCTAAAAGTATCTAAGTCCATTACTAACTTGACCGTCAGAGCACATTTGCCAGGCAACAAGACTGACCCTCTTAGTTCACATTGTTCATTATGCATGTATCTACATCCAGTTCAAGTCCAAATATATGAAGTTATTAGGCATCGAGCCTATCAAGTGGCGCTATCTGTGGGAAATGTTTAAAAACTTTTTCCGATCTCTAAGCAAATCACTTTCTCTTCTCTCTTTCGAGGATCGCCACACCAGCTTTCCTTTCTTGATTTAGAAGGCTTGTACTTCCATATATTTCAGTGATTGATGATCCCCAGAATGTCAGAAATCATAATACTGACCCTTCACCGAGCCGCCATACTGGCAACAATACCCATGAAATTCCAGCCGTAAACACGAATATCATCACTAACCTAGCAACACCTTTTCAAGCCGTAATTGACCTTTTCAGAAGCACCCAAACAAATACTATCCCGACCACACCGCACTAAGCCTCAACTAGTGCACCTCCTAGCTTATCACCGAAAATCTAGAGTGTCGTTCTGAGCACACTAGCACCATTCTTACAACTCCTACAAAACCAAAGTCCTCCGGGATATCAGATGAATGAAAATACGTCAGTCGATCCAGCCAGAACACAGCTATTCCAAACACCTGAGGGAGGGAGGGAGGGAGGATAGGCCGCGGGCATCAACTAGCAGGCTGAGGTCAAAAATAGGGGTCGTAAAAGGTAATCATGTGAATTCAACCGACAGAGTAGGAGGAGAAGAGGAAAGGCGAAGACGGAGTGATAAAAGAAACGAGGGAGGAAAAAGCAAAACGGGCTCTATGAAGCCCAGGCCCAAAGAGGAAGAAGAGAGGATCTCTCTAGGAGAGAGCATGATAGGACTCATCATGGGTCATGATCTCGAAGAAGGGAACATGAGGCTATAAGTCAAGAGCTGAGAGACATGAGAAAGATGGTGAAGAAGTGCATGAAGGAGCTTGGGGGGAGAAAGAAATCTGGAGATATGGATTTGAGGTTGGAGTTTAAATTCCCATTTATCGAAAGGGTAGCAGGTTATCAAATGCCAAGTAAATTCAAAACTTCAAATATTACTAAATATACCAGGTCCACGGATGCAAAAGCTCACATTCTTAACTACAAACATGAAATAGAGCTTCAGACCAGAGATGATGAAGCGCTATGTAGGGCCTTTTGGGAGTCACTAGACGGAGCGACCATGAAGTGATATGATAGTTTAAAGGAAAAAAAAATCATAGAGAACTTTCAACAATTAGCTGAGAACTTCATGAGGATATTCACAGCCAGCATCCCTATAGAGATGTAAACACATGCTTTAGAACTTGTCAAATAGGGTCAGGATGAATCCTTGAGGGATTTCCTAGAAAGATTTAATGTGGAGGCATTGAAGGTGGCTCATTTAAACTAGGCTAGAGTAGTAGAAGCTCTACAAAAATGCATAACACATGCATATTTCTTTAAGAAGCTATCTAGGGAGCTTCCCAATAGCCTTAAAGAAGCTATGTCGATAGCCCATAAATATATCAGACAAGATTATGCTTTTCAAGTGAGCTAGTTCGCTCGGAAGCGGAAGGGGGAGGAGGAGGAAACCCCGTCGAAGAAGAGTAAGAAAGGAGAGGCCAGGGGAGCAAGTGGTTCAAAAGATGTGGTTCCATAAAAGGAGAAGGGAAAGGAGCCATCCAAGAGGACCTTTGACATAACTAAGTTAACCCCACTGAATGCTAGACCCGAGATAGCTTTCATAGCATTCCAGGACCAGGCCATTTGGCAAAAACCCAAGTTGATTAGGAAAGACCCCGGTAAGAGGGATAAAACCAAATTCTGCAAGTTTCACAACACTCGTGGTCATACCACGGACTCCTGCAGACACTTAACAGAAGAGATTGAGCGGTTGATCAAGCAAGGTTATCTGAGGAGATTCGTGAGGAATAATCGAGACCTAGAGCCACCAGTGGTTAATGATGGGACGGTGGGGGATATAGCTTGTTTGACTGGGGGGCCTCAATAAGAAGTGAATGAGAAAGGAAAGTATGTATCTTGGAGTGGAAAAACTTCAGAGTTTGTGTTCTATAATGGCCAGAGGCAATGGGCTGATGAAGAAGGGCTAGCGCTAATAAAGGTAGATTCGATTGTCATCAAAGCCATCATTACCAACTACAATGTCCAGAGGATCTTGGTGGATAACGGGAGTTCCACTAACCTGTTATCCTTCGATGCCTATCAAAAGATGGTGATCAAAGGGTATGAGTTGAAGGAATTGAAGAACATAGTCCAGACGTTAGACAAAACAGAAATCCTAGCGGTAAGATACATTCAGCTGCCCTTCACTATAGGGGTAGCTCCGAAGAGTGTGACGATTATATCACCCTTTATGGTAGTAAAGATTCCAATGGCAAAGGATTTTCTGATAAGCCATAGGGAAACTTTTACATGGGACTCCTAAAAAATGTGGGGGATCAATCCTGAAGTAGTGATGCATAAGCTTAACGTAGATCTGACCTTTAAGCTTATAAAGTAAAAGAAGAAATGCTTTGGAACAGAAAGGCAGATAATCATTAATGAAGAGGTAGAGAAGTTGATGGGAGCAAGGTTCATCCGACAGGTTTAGTTCCCAATGTAGTTAGCAAATGTAGTTTTGGTGAAGAAGGCCAATGGGAGCTATAGAATGTGCATTGACTTCACCGACCTAAATAGAGCTTATCCTAAGGACTCTTACCCACTATTGATGATAGACAAGTTAGTGGATTCTACAGCGAGGTACAAGTTCCTCTCATCCCTTGATGCCAAATAAGGATACCACCAAATTAGGATGGACCTAGAAGATGAGGAGAAAACCACGTTCATCACTGAAAAAGGGCACCTATTGTTACACCTTCATGCCTTTTGGCCTAAAAAATGCAGGTGCAACATATCAGAGGTTGGTTAGTAGAATTTTCAAAGATTAGTTTGGCAAGAGTCTGGAGGCCTATTGTTGATGCCATGATTGTTACAAGAAAAAGCATTAGGGAGCATATAAAAGACTTGAGGGAAGTCTTCGAGGTGATGGATCATTATGGAATGAAACTAAATCCCGAGAAGTGTGACTTTTTCATCCAAGGTGAAAATTTCCTTAGATACCCGGTTAGTGAAAGAGGAATTTAGCCCAATCCAGATAATGTGGGGGCAATCCTGAATATGCCAGCTCTAAGGAACATGAAGGAGGTGAAAAAGTTGATGGGGAGGTTGGTAGCCCTTCACCGGTTCATGTCAAAGGCAACAAAAAGGTATCTGTCATTTTCCAAGAAGTTAAGGAAGAATGCTTCTTTCGAATGGTCAGAAGATTGTCAAAAGGCCTTCAACGAGCTCAAGAATTACCTAGGTCAGAGCAAGTGCTGAGCATACCACAACCCGGGGAAGAAGTGCTCATATACCTATATGCTTCCCAATATGCGGCCAGGGCTGTGTTAATAAGGGAAGAACAAGGGATTCAAAGGCCTATAGGGACTAGAGTTGAATTACTCACCTATTGAAAAATTGGCTTATGCTCTTTTATTGTCCTAGAGGAAATTCAAAGTGTACCTCCAAGCACATCAAGGAGTAGTAGTAACTGACAAGCCCTTCCAGAAAACCCTCCATAAGCCAGAAACCTCTGGAAGGATGTTGTGTTGGTTTATAGAGCTCAGACAATACACTCTCCAGTATCCGCCTAGAGCAGCAATTAAAGCCCAAGCATTGGTGGATTTCATATCTGAATGCTCATTTCCTAAAGAAGGAGGAGAGGGATCTAAAGGAAGAAAAGCTAAAGTGAGCTTGTCAACCACCTGAGAGTTGTATGTTGATGGAGCTAGCGCCCAAAGAGCCAGTGGGATAGGGATTGTCCTCAGAAGTGGCCCATGAGTCCTCCTTGAATATGCCTTGAAGTTAAATTTCCCTACCACGAACAGTACAGCTGAGTACGAAGCATTTATACATGGACTCAGGCTGGGAGACTTCCTTTGAGTAGAAAACTTGTGCATTTGTTACGATTTGCAGTTAGTGTCGGGACATGTCGATGGAGTATTTGAAGCGAGGAAGGAGGAAATGGTGAAGTACTTAACCATTATCAAAGAGCAAGTTCAGAAGATGCAGGAAAAAGGGGTAAAAGTGGAGTACCGAAAGGTCCTGAGGCTAAAAAATTATGGAGCAGACAGTCTGAGTAAGTTGGCATCAGCACACCCTTTGAGGTATCCAGATAAGGTCTTCATCGGATCCATATCAACCCCCAGCATCGACGAAGGAGAAGAAATTATGAAAGTTAAATATGAAACAAGCTGGTTAGACCCAATTAAAGCGTACATGGGAGCTGCCCCAAGAAATATAAGAGGCGAAGAAGGTTAAAAGGTGCAGTGCCCACTTCTCCATTTACCACAACACCTTTTACAAGAGGGAATACTCACTCCCTTAGCTAAAATGTCTTAGGCCAAGCGAAGCAAAATATGTCCTTTAAGAGATTCATGAGAGGTCATGTGGGATGGACATAGAAGGAAAAGCATTAACAGCTAAGACGCTTCGGCAAGGATACTATTGGTCGATGATGAAGATGGATGCAAGATCCTTAGTGAAGTTATTCCCATCATGCCAGAAGTTTGCCAATTTGATAAATTTGCCAGGTACTGAGCAAGTTCCCATATACAGTTCCTGAACCTTCGCTAAGTGGGGAATATATATTATGGGTCCTTTGCCCATGGCCCCAGAATAGAGAATGTTCTTAGTAGTGGCAGTAGAATACTTCACAAAGTGGTCAAAGCGGAGCCCTTAGCTATAATTCAACTGATAGTATCAAGAAGTTCATATGGAGAAATATCATATGCAGATTTGGAATTCCTTATCATCTCATCAGTGATAATGGGGAGCATTTTAATAATGTGAAGATTAGGGAATTTTTTGGAAGGTTGAGCATCAAACAACACTTCTTCTTAGTGGTCCATCCTCAAACAAACGGAAAGAGAGAAGTCACAAATAGAACCATCCTCCAAGGGATTAAAAGAAGACTTAAGGGATATGGAAGAGAATGGGTCGAAGAGCTCCATCATGTACTTTGGGCATATGGAACCACTCTAAGGGAGTCGACAGGTGAAACCCCCTTCACACTGACCTTTAGCACCAAAGCAGTCATGCTTGTTGACATAGGATGACCTAGTGGAAGAGTTATCTATTGAAATGATGACAAAAATGGTCAGTTGAGGAGGATCAAATTGGATCTATTGGAGGAATTGAGAGAGGAGATAATCATCAAAACCACCGCATATAAACGAAGGGCGGCAAAATACTTCAACGTAAGGGTAAAGGCCAGAAGTTTCAAAGAGGGTAGTATAGTGATGAGAAGTCTTGAAGCCATAGGCAAAGGGAAGGAATTAGAAAGTTAGCCCCAACTTGGGAAGGGCCCTTTAGAGTTCAGCAAGTGATCGGGCTTGGAACATACAAATTACAAACTCTAGAAGGCATAGAGATACCACACATATGGAATGTACAACATTTGAAGATGTATTATCAATGAGATCAAATTTAATTAAAATCTACCTTCTAAAGTCCCAAGATATGTTTGATAATCTATATTTTTCCATAAGACCTGCTTGACAAGCGAAAGACCTTCCCTAGAAGTCACATAAAACCAGCTAGACAAGCAAAAAACCTTCCCTAGGAGGCACTAAGTCCTAGACGAATGACATAAGACATGCTTGATAGGTGAAAGACCTTTCTTGGGAGGCACTAAGTCCTTAAGGAAGGACATAATACCTTTTTAACAGGGGAAATACCTTCCCTGGCATACACTAAGTCCTGGATGAAGGACATAAGACTTACTTAACAGGAAAAAGACCTTCTTTGGGAGGCACAAGTCCTAGACAAAGGACATAAGACCTATTTGATAGGTAAAAGACCTTCCCTAAGAGGCACTATGTCCTAGACGAAGGACATAAGACCTGCTTGATAGGTGAAAGACCTTCCCTGGGAAGCACTAAGCACTAAGTCCTGGATGAAGGATATAAGACCTGCTTGACAAGTGAAAGACCTTCCCTAGGAGGCACTAAGTCAGGGACGAGGGAAATAAAACCTGCTTGACAGGCGAAAGACCTTACCTAGGAGGCACTAAGTCCTGGACAAAGGACATAAGATCTGCTTAACGTATAAAAGACCTTCCCTGGGAGGCAAAAGTCCTAGACGAAGGACATAAGACTTGCCTGATAAGCAAAAGACCTTCCCTGAGAGGCACTAAGTCCTTGATGAAGGATATAAGATTTTCTTGACGGGTAAAAGACCTTCCCTGTGAGGCACATAAGACCTGCTTGACAGGCAAATGACCTTTCCTGAGAGGCATTAAGTCCTGGATGAAGGACAAGACCTGCTTGATAGGCAAAAGACCTTCCTTGAAAGGAACTAAGTCCTAGATGAAGGACATAAGAATCTATAAACTCTTTGATAAAAAAACCCTAAGGCTAAAGAACAGAGCCCAAAAAGAGTTAAACTATACAACCATTTAGAAAAAGGCTGAATAAAGATTCATTGACAAAAATGGTTTACAAAAGAAATATACAGAGAATTTTATATTATGAAATACATCAAAAAATTACAAAAAAAAAGACTATTCAGGATTTGAGCCACCCTTCTTGGGGTCCGTGTTACCATCCAAATCTTCACTTGACGAAGAAGGAAGATCTTTATACTTGTTAAAGTCGAAGGTAGGCGAGGAAGGCTGAGGTAGTGTGCCAAAATAGTCATCAATGTTAGGGACAAGGACCTTCTTTGGCTCATGCAGCTTAAAGGCTTTAGCCTCTTCAAAATGCTTGGTGATGATCTCCTTCATGCTCTTGTTGTGCCAAAGCATCCTATAAAGGACCTCCCTTTTCATGATATACTTCCTCATCCAGTCATAGGTGAAGAAGTCCTTGAGGGCTTTGTGCACTCCTGCTACATGCCTCTTCGCTTAGTCAGATAGGGACTTCAAAATCTTTTGAGAGAAGCAAAGCTAATGGAGAAGCTTGTCCTTATCCTCTTAGAGGCTATGGATCCATCCTTCGGAGCTGAAAAAATGTTCATTTAAGGAGACAACAAGCTCCTCTTTCTCTTTCAATTGTCATCCATTGTAAGTATGTGATATTTATGGTAATGAAGGTAGTGAGTCTCATATTACAGACATGTGATGTCATGATAATATGTGGACTCTCACGTGATGAGTAAGCTGAGCAGGTGACGTTAGAAGATTAATACATGGGTTTTACCACACTCCATATTTAATCATTCAGGTTATATTTGTGCATATAGTCCTTTGACTTGAGGTGGAATTTATCTAATATATTGGTGGATGTAGTTTGTTATTACTTACATGCTTCTGCTAGCCATGCAAAGGTATATGGCATGCGGTGGTTGTACTCAGTGATATATTGAGATAAATGTTCTCGAAGAAAGAATTCATTAACTTGGGTAAACAAGTAAGAAATCCTATGACTTTTAGTTCTCTTCGATATGAAAACCTTGGCCAAGGTGGATGAGATTCACTAGTAAGTTGTTTTTAGTAGGAATCGAGAATACCGAGGATTAGAACTTAGAAGATGTCATATGATCGAAGCATATAGATTTTGACGAATTCATGACTCTAGCTAAGATCGAGAATCCGTAATGAAGGAACTCGAGTGCATGGTAACTATGATCGATGGTCCATGCTATACGTTCATTGACTTAATTGTCAATATTCAGTCTTATTTAGGTAGTTGCGATATGTTATGCTAGACGTCACTTACGACTTACGAGACTATGTATGAAATGGGATCTATACATAGATAAAGGAAAAAGAGTTTATCCTATCTCGTTGCTATTAGGATATGAACCTAGTGAGTCACACATCTTAAAGTATTGAGCAAGCAATGTGTAAGGATATTATAATTAATACTCAATTGAAATGTTCAATTAACTATTAATTATAATTGAATTGAACTTGTGATTGAATTCACAAAGACCTTAGCATGTCTTAAAGTTCATTTCAAATGGAGTTTCAATTTAGTTAATTTTTGTATGAGATACAAAACATCAAAGGACTAAATTAAAAAATGGACTTGAACTTAATCAAGATTATTAGTTATGTGATAACTAATAATGCAAAATTTTTCTACTAACTTGAAAGGTGATGCTAACTCACACTCCATTTAGGCTTTTATCATGACAAGTGTTTTCATACAATTCACTAAGTCATGAAAAGTGTCCTAATTATTGGAGATGAGTGATGACTCACCTAGTTAGTGTAAGATCACTACATATAAAACATAAAAATG
>CAOJBK010200940.1:0-14997 GCA_948294925.1 Codiaeum variegatum
TTATTGTTTTAATGCCAAATGGTATCATGAGAATATATTTAATAATTAAATATATATTAATTTTTAAAATTAATATAATATGTGTATATGTGATTCATAATATAATTTTATAAAATAACATAAAATCATATTTAATAATTAAATAATTTATTCATAGAATATTCATAATTATAAAATCATCATTAAGAGAATAATAATAACATAGAATTATTAGAATAATAGTATCAATGAAAAAATATAATATTTAATGTAACAATTTCTTATTATTTTAATGGCAATTGATATCATGAGAAAGTGATACTTGGCAAAATCAAGGGAAAAACAATATGCTTTATATATATATATTAAGATTAAGATTTCAAAGGGCTATTTTATAATTATATTTTTAAATTATGAATATTTTATAATTAATAGAATTATGTGTCAATTTCTGATTGGTTAGTCCATAAGTTGATATGATGGACTGGTTTCCCTAGAAATTTTTCTTTTGTTAGAGCAAGTCTAACAACACTACTTATCCTACTTCCTATTTTATTATTAAAAAAAAATCACTCTTTTTTTTTTTTTAATTTGTCTAGAACTACATATGTGTTTCAACAATAAATTTTATTTCACCCTTTATCTTTAACATTTTAAAAGAAAATATAAGAAACTATTTAACAGTCAATTTTCACTCTCTAAATCTAAGGTGAGAGTAGGTGACTTCTTAAAATTTTTTAAATAAGAATATAGATTTGAGAGGAAAAGTTAAAATCAGAATTTACTCTCTAAAATAATAAATGAGTTTTATTTAAGAAACGGTTGAACTTTCCCTTAATCACTAATACTAATGAACAATCATTTTCATTATGAACATTTTTATAAATTCAAGTATTTTTTTTAAGAGGAAATTTGAACGCAACTCAATTATCTATTGAAACTCCTCCTTAGTATTGAAGAGGATAAAAAATATAAATTCCTCCTTAGTATTAAAGAGGAGAAAAAATATATTTCTTTTGTGATATGATTTTTTTAAACTATTGTGATATGGCTAAAACAATTCAATTTAGAGAGTGTATTTTTTTTAGATAGATGACTTTTGGAAATTTATAAATTTCTAAATGACATAGTGTATAAAAATATTATTAGAAATCTTTGTGAAATCCAAAAGAAAATTATATAAATTTTTTGGATTAAATGTCAATTTACCCCCTAAATTTTTCACAAACTTCAATTAAGTACAAAATCATTTTTTGAGTTAATTTGGTCCTTTAACTTTTAATTTTAGGTCAAATTATTCTAGTTTTTTAATTGCAAATTCACATTTTTAACATTTAAAAAATATTTATTTAAATATAATTGGAGTAATTTGACATAAAAACTAGAACTTAAAGGACTAAATTAGCTCAAAAGTTGATTTTGTCATTAATTGGACTTTTGTGAAAAATTTAGGGAGTAAATTAACCTTTAATCAATTTTTTACACAGTTCTATAAAAAAATTATTAAAAGTCTATAAAATTTCTTGCTTATAAAATTAGATGATTTTTCAATTATTTTTAAGATTTCATAAAAATTATAATTGAATATTTCACATATTGTTTAAGGTGGTTGATGAATTCAATTGAAATTTTAACTTAATAAAGTATTAGAATTGATAAGTGCTAAATTAATTATAAAATAATGTTGAAATTTGCAAACAAATTTTATTTAAAATTCATTTAAAAATATTTTTTAATAAAATTCAATTAAATAAAGTGAAATTTTCATTTAAATCAAACATATGAATTTGAATTTGCAAATGAATTTTATAAAATTTTATGGAGTTCATTTATACCAAACAAGGGATAAACGCTTTTTTTAATTAAAGATTGGAGTTAAGCTCCATATTATTAAAATAAAAAACAAAGAACAATAAAGAAAAGAAAATAAGAAGCATCCACTCTAATAAGGAATACAAACAACAAAAGTACTAAAGAAACCAAAACAAACAAATAATTAAAAAATAAAATTTAATGGTCTATCCTTAATCCGTTGTGGTCGAGATTAAGTAATTGGAACGTCAATATATCTATTATTTTTCTTATTTTGAACTGTAATCCAAGCTACCTTATCTCTGTCTGAATCATCCTAAAGAAATAACTTAAATAAAAGTTTTTAAAAATTATTATTATTATTAAATACACATTAATTTTTATGAAGTTTTAAAAAAATTTATTTAATTACATCTTGATTTTTAAATACGTACTAATGTTCACACTAAATATGGACCGAACCGTCAAAAGTAACTCATCTTGGTAGAATTGTTTTTTTTTTTTCCTTTTTGCAGAGACCAAGTGATTGGATTAGTAGTTTAACTTTAGTTAAGTTAAAAATGGAAAGTAAATATATAATTTATAGAAAAGTGGGTAATCCAACCAATCGAAAAAGTTTTTTATTGCTTAAAATATGGATTTAATTGTATACTATATTATTATGTTTAGGGTTTAAAAAATTGTGTTTATGACAAATTTTAATTATATATATTTTTTGAGATACCCTTATTATAGTGCCTCCATTTTAAAATATATGTAATTTTAAAGAAGGCTTTTTTCTTTATTTTATTTGTCATTTTAGTATTTCAAAAATGCATTTATTTTTTTAAAATTTATTATCTATTTATTTTATTCACTAATATCTGTATCAATTGATTTTATTTTTTCAAATTAAAATTTATGAAGAATATTTTAGTTATTTACCTTAAATTTTAAAATAAATTTAAAAAAAAATAGTTCACATGTTGAAATTTTAAATGACATTTATTTTAAAATGGAGAGAATAATTTTTTAATAATATACAATTAAGATTAATAAATCATGTTTACTTTCCACTTGACTCATCATATAATTAGATAAAACAATCTTTAAATCTCAATCGTTGATTATCTTTTTCACAGTAAAAATCTGTTTAGTAACAATGAAGATTACTTGTTATTAATTCTTTCAAATGTCTTTGTTCGAGCTAATAGTTGTAATTTATACCAAGTTTAATTACAAATCAGTTGTAACATAATTAGTTAGAATGAATGCTTAGTTCTAAAAGTTGTTCGTTAGTTAGTTAGAGCAAGTTGACAAGTTGACTAATTATATGTATGTATAGTTATCATAGCTGAATAATGACATTAATAATTTTTTATCATTCTCTCATTTCTTGTGACATGGTACCAGAGCTAAGGCTCTTCTTTTGAGATAAGTCCTTTATTTTTCCATCGATCAATTTTTCTTATTTCTTGATTTTTCTTTGATCTCTGTAAATTTTCTTGTCGTTCAATGGTGACTCAACAAAATCTAATTGAAGACACTTTTCACCATAATATCTTCATTCATTTGAAAATCATAGTTAATTTCTTGTAACTTAAAAGATTACAAATAGTAATTTTGCTTCGTGGAAAAGATCCTTCCTCTTAGTTGTGTCAATCCATAACAAACAATTCTTGATGGAACAATTAAGAAATTAGGACCTTTAAATTCTATGTATTTGCCTTGGATCATATGTAATAGCCTCATTATATATTGGTTGATGTGTTCGACTTGACCAATTATTGCTTTTACTGTGCTTTTTTAGATGAAGTTTCGAAGATATGGGAGAGGCTTAAACTTAGATTTCCATAGCCAAATCCTTCCAGGATCTGCAATCTTCATCATCAATTGTGCTTTCAAGGAACTAAAAGCGTGGAAGCATATTACACTAAATTGAACGCGACCAGAGAAATTTTCATCTTCAACAGCTTCACATCACAGAATCTTCTATTATGACAGTTAAAAGAGGGAGATCTAATCTTACTTCTAATTACTGTGGTAAAACTAGTCATACTAAAGAGAATTACTTCAAACTAATTGGTCATCCTGCAGATTTTAAGTTTTCTAAGACAAAAGGGATAATTCTTTTGCTTCAGGTTCACATTCTGCAAATACTATAACTAATTAAGTTTTGTCTACTAATCAAACTTTTTCTGCTGTAATTCCAGTTGAGAAATAACTTGATAGGAAATTTCAATCAAACCTCACTAGATAATTTACTCAACTTAATCTTTCTCAATAACATATTGCCAAACTTTTAGCACTTATTGACGAGCAACCAAAGCCTGAGCATTCAACAAATTCAGCTTTTGCTTTAATGACTAATTTTGTAGGTGATACCTTAACACTTTTTTTTTCCTACCATTAATTCCACCTTTCTCACTAAAATGCTTGACACACAAAATGAAATTTCACCTTGGATTATGGATTCTGGAACCACATCTAATTATTTTGTTCACCTTCCAAACAAAATGAAAGCATTTGTTTCCCACATAGGAACAATGCATCTTAATTCTAATATGGTGTTGCATAATGTTCTTTTGGTACCTGCATTCACCTTTAACCTCATTTTTGTCAGTAAATTGTTGAAAGATCTAGAGATATATCTCATTTTATTATCCAATTATTATTTTGTCCAGGCTTTCTCCTTGTGAAGGATGATTAGACTGGGTGGACTTTAAGATGGATTATTGTATCTTACTTCACATTTCAATTCACATGCCTTTACCAGTACAATTTGTCAGTCTTTAAATGTTAATTATGTTTCTCATGAGACAGGGCATCACATAATGGGTCATGTTTCACTTCAGAACTTGTCATATTTCATTCCTAGTGTAAAAAATATTGACTATAAGTCTGAGTTCATATGTGTTACTTGTCCTAAAGGAAAACCAAAAATATTTCCTTTTCCTTCTAGTGAGTCTATGCTACTGCTTTGTTTTATATTATTCATATAAACATTCTGGGACCTCATTTTTTAGGCTGATTTCTATGGGGACAATATTTCCCTACCATTATGGATGATTACTCTATGTCTCTTTAGATATATTTCATGAAAAATAAAACAAATGTTTATTTTCTTGTTCTAAAGTTTTTTAACTCAATTTCACATTTCTATCGAATGCATTACGACAGATAGTGGCCTTGAATTCTCTTTGTAGTCTTTATTTGATTCTACAAGTGTCATACATCAATTTTCACGTCCTTATAATCCATAACGGAATGGTGTTGTGGAGAGAAGGTATAAACATCTTTTAAATATTTCTATATCTCTTCTCTTTCATGTTAATATACCTATACTATTATAGGGGGATGCCATTCTTGCTGTAGCTTTTTTTTTAATCAATAGGACTCCCACATCAGTACTTGATAATAAGAGTTCATTGAAGTCATAATCATAAACCACCTCATTATACAGTCCTTCGATCTTTTGGTTGTCTTACTTTTGCTGCCAATATTGTTCCCCATAGAACCAAGTTTCAGTTTAAAACTAGCAAAAGCAACTTTATTGGCTATCCTCCTAACACTAAAGGTTACAAGTTATATACACATATTGTATTTGTCTATATGGATGTTATATTTCATGAAAACATCATTTCCTTTTATTGATTCATTCAGTACAATATCAAATTCTACTATTTCACCTGCCTCAGTTATTTTTTTAGTTAGTTTTACATGCCTTTTCTACTTAAGATTCATCTTTCTTTTCCACTCATTATAATTTCTCACCTACTTAATCTCTCCTACTTGAGTCAATCCTTAGTTCTTCTTCACCTTTGCCTACTACTTCACCTCTAATAGTGTCTATCAGAAGAAGCTCCATAACCCATAAACCATCATCTTATCCTGATAGGTACCACACACATTTTTCTAATGCTATAACTACTTTTTCATTATCCACAGCTTATCCCATTAAAAACTACCTTACTTATACTAAATTATCATATGCTTATCACTTACCTCTTATTAATCAATCATTAAAATCTAAAGAGTGGATTGATGCTATGCATGGTGAATTACAAGCTTTATAAGATAATCATACTTGGTAGATTATCCCTTTGCCTCCTGGTGCTCATAAAATAGGATGCACATGGGTATACAAAGTTAAATATGATTCTCATGGTAATATAGATAGGTATCATGCCAGACTTATGGCCAAAGGGCACATTAGGAATGCTTTGATTTCAAGAGACATTTAGTCTCGAGGCTAAACATATTACTGCCAGGTTGTTTTTGGCTTTAGCTACTACAAAAGGATGGTTTTTGTCTCAAATGGATATAAATAATGAATTTCTCAATGGTGATCTGTTTGAGGATGTTTACATAGGTATTCCTCCTAGTTATGAGATTAAATAGGAGTTGGGAGTTCAATCTGATAACTAGTCTGTAACCACTAATCAGTGCAAGCTTGTATGTAAGCTACAAAAGTCTTTATATGAGTTAAGACAGGCTTTAAGGTAGTGGAATGTTAAATTCACAAATTGCTTGCTTAATTTGGGATTCAATTAGCGTAAATATGATTATTCTTTGTTTATTAAACAAGGTGAAGGTTATTTCATTATTTTGTTAGTCTATGTACATGACATCATTATTCCAATTGATAGTCAAACATTGATTGATCAACTTAAGGACTCATTTAATGAAAAATTAAATATGAAAAACTTAGGAGATCTTAAATATTTGATGGGATTAGAAGTTGCAAGGTCCAAAAGCATCATGATTAGTCAGAGGAAGTATGCACTGAAGGTTCTTAAAGAGTATGGGCAATTAGGAGTAAAGCCTACCAGCATTCCTCCTGAAGTGAATCATAAATGATCTCATACATAAGAAGATTTACCGCCTGATGTAACTAGGTACAAACAATTAATAGGAAAACAAATGTACCTAACACTCACAAGGCCAAGCATTAGTTATGTTGTTCATCTGTTAGCACAATTCATGGACAAATCCTCTTAGGTTTATTTGCAGGAAACATACAAAGTGTTGAGATACATCAAACAATCTCATGGCCAGGGGATTTTATTAGAAGCAAACTCAGACTTGTTGTTAAAGGCTTATTCAGATAGTGATTGGGAAGGTTGTCATGACACTAAAAGGTCAGCCATAGGTTTTTGTATTTTCTTAGGAAAGTCATTGATCATTTGGAAAAACTAAGAAGCAGTCAGCAGTTTCTATAAGCAAAACTAAGGCAGAATACATGACTGACATCAAAAAGTCATCAAAGGAACAATCAAGTTGGAATATATGAATACAAAGGATCAATTGGCATATGCATTTACAAAGGCATTACATCCAGCAAGGTTAAAGCACATTATGTCCAAGATTCATAAATATATATATATATATATATAAGATCTTGGGGGGAGTGTTAGAGCTAATAATTGTAATTTACACTTAGTTTAATTACAAATTAGTTATAACATAATTTGTTAGAAGGAATGTTTAGTTCTAGAAGTTGTTAGTTAGTTAGAGCAAGTTGACAAATTGACTAATTGTATATATATACAGTCATCATAGTTGAATAATGACAGTTAAATAATTTTTGTCATTTTCTCATTTCTTATGACATCCTTTTCACATTTTTTATTCTTTTTCTTCTTTTGATTTTATTTATCAATGTTTTTCCATTGTTGTTAAAAACCAACGAGGGTTACCTCCTAACAATCACAATTTACTAATTCTCATATGTATTTATCTTTTCTTAATTTTTGTCAACACATAAATGATGAGTGCCTTCTAACATATATAGTTTAATTATTTGAATCAATCGATCTCTTTTCCTCAACTCTTTTAACTTTAACTTTATGATTCATTATAAGACTCCAAATTCATGAATGGTGATTAGAGATTAAAACAATTTTCAATTATAAATGATCTTCATTCTTTCAGCTCGCTAAACATATATTTTTCAAATGGTTAAATGAGTTAACACAAATCAATTTTGAATATATAAAATATAAATTATATTTTTAATTATTTACTAATTATGAATTAACATATTTTTTTTCTAAGTTTTCCATCATGCTCTGTTATCATTGCAGGAGCGTAATTAGAAATTTTGTTTGTTTTGGGCTACACTAATCAAAATTTTATCCATTTGTTTTTAGAATTGTTTACATGATTTGTTTTTTTTTTTTGAAGACAAGTGATGCCTTCTTTGTGTGTCGGAGATATAAGGCGAGTGCACCAGAAAAGAACAAGAACTGGTATTACTAAAATAGACTAAAAGCCTTTAATAGTATAAATGCAAAATTAATCAATTCAATAAGTACATACTCAATGGACTCATAATTTATATAACAAATTTCTTTAAGAAATCCGGTACTATGGCCTACAATGGAAGAAATTTGATAATTTTGTCCTTGAGTACATAATCTTTCAGACTTTTCGGCAACCTTCGTCTCAGTCACTATTGAAGCATAGAGCGGAAGAGAAGTGATCATAATCGAGAAGAAGATGAGTAACACCACTTGATTAAGCCTCTTAAACTAGCATTGAAAAGATCATAAATAATTCGTTATATGGTCATTTTTTAGACACTTTACTCCTGCAACCCCTTCAACCTCCAGATCGAAAATTTTAGAGTTTAGACGAGAGATACACATCAATGTCCACAGGTCTGTAAAGAAAACCACCATGAAAGGAAAAAACACACAAAATAAAGATTGAAACAACCGATGTAAACGATAAACTGAAAAAATTCATCGCAAATTTATTCCACCATAAAGTGATGATAAGAAAAAATAAAAGAAAATAAAATGAAATAGTACTCCTTTGAATGACAAATGCCATTGAAAGTTTCCCTAAAAATAATTATTGTAAAGAGAAGCAAAGATCGTGAGAAAGAGGAATAGATGGAGAAAGAAGTGGGACAATTTGATTTTTTTTTCGAGTTAACTATTGATTATGAAATAAAAAGTAAAATAATAAAAGGGAATAAATTAATATTTTTTGTGAGGTGAAAACTAAATGAAATTGATTAATTATTTTTAAAATTAAAAAAAAAGTATTATATAATTTAGATGATTTTTATGTTAAGATTTCTCATTATTTTTTCAAGTAAAAAAATTAAAAAATTAAATTTATTTACAAGTATAATAAGATAAGAAAAAAAATAGCATCTTGTCAGAAACAGAAAAATTATCTAAATGAATAATTAATTAATTAAATAAGTTGGATATAAAATGTAACGAGTAACTAAACATACTCGATTATCCAAAAAAAACCTTTCAAAACTCATATACTATTTTTTTTTTGTACAAGAAGAAGAACTTCAATAGCTAAACTTAAACTCTAGCATTTTTGGTATAAGACACACCAGAACTGTCATGATACAGCCATAACAGCAACTCAGATGGGGAGCAGATAATCGCACTAGACCAACAAGGCTTTGCATCATCAAATACGATAGACAATTAGAAGCAACATTAGCGTCTCTGAAAATGTGCTTCACTTCTACATTCCAATCTTTATTCATCACTGTTCTTATATGCTGAATAATCAGAATATGAACAAGAGAGATATGGACAACATTGTTGATCATTTTCATTGATGTTTTGTTGTCAATCTCTATCACCAACTCCTTTTAACCCAAATACCAAGCAAGATTAATTTCATAATAAACTCTCCAAATTTCATCTTCCAAAATCTAATAAGAGCCAACATCTGCAAGAAAGCCTCCAACCCAATTACCGAACCATCACAAACCAAGCTACCTCAAGAGGTTGTTCCCACGCCGCTACTATAGGATCCATCAGTATTTAATTTAAAAACTCCCATTTTAGGAGGAGATCATCCAACCCACTTATTAATTCTCGGAGCCTTAGGATTAGACATAGCCTGGTTAATTTCATTCACCTCCACAATATGCATAATGATATGTTGGAATTTTTAATCGCCTTGAAGAAGAAGATGATGATTAAAAATCTCCTTATTATGATCAAACCATAACCAAGAAATAATAATTCCAAAAGCACACTTCCAATGTACCTCCATAACAGAATCGTCATGATTAGATTAATTAAACAATATCCACTCCTTCAAGGGAAGAGTAAAGAACTAATTTTTCAAATTAGAAAGGACAAAACAACTCCACAAACCTCTCACCAAAGGGCAGTCCCTTAAAGCGTGGATACAATCCTCCACTCCACTATAGTATCTTTCGTACACAGATTCCTCCCTTAAATATCTTCTTTAAAGTTCACCTTTAGTTAGCAATTTATTATGTAACAACAGCCACAAAAATAACTTTGTACGTTAAGGCCCATTCTAACTCCAAACCAACTTCCACATTTTATTCTCATCACACCAACCTTCCTCTAGACTAATGTATGATATACTAGTTGAAAAATTGCCTGAATTTGATAAATTCCAATAAAGAAAATCATTTCCATCTATAATTGAAGGAGCCTTTATACATGTAATCTTCAAACATATTTCCGTGACAAGTAGATGTTGGAATCAAGACCAGTTCCAATTACCATTCCCATCACTATACTCAGCAGTCGTCACTTCTCTTTCATTTAATGGGACCTCAACACTAGCAAACTCAATGAGCGACTTACTAGCAACAACCTAACTATCCATCCAAAACTGAGTTATATTGCCATTTCCAATAACCTAAGAAATTCTAGAAATCAGGTCACCCCAAATTCTACTAATGGCCCTCTAAATATAAGAAACATTATTCATTTTCATCTCACTAGGAACAAGCTGATCTCCCCATTTGTACTTTGCCTTCATGATCTACACCCAAAGTTTATCATGTTGTGTAAGTAAACTCCAACCCAATTTTAGAAGAAAAGAATTATTCATGACCACTAAGTCTTTCACACCGAAACCCCCTCTACTTTTCGGATGCTTGACTTTATCCCAGTTTACTATGCTAAGTCTTCTCTTTTCATCAATTGATCCCCAAATAAATTTTCTATTCAACCGTTCAATCTTCTCACAAATTTATTTTGGAAGCGGAGTGGTCTGCGTTGAATAAATAGAAATTGTTTGCATTACAAAATTAACCAGAGTAACATGCTTGAATAAAGAAAGGCTATTACCATCCCATGGTGATAATATTTTCTCCACCAAATCAATAATCTTTTTATAAGTTAAATTTATTACCCTTGAATGCAAAATGGGAACTTCTAAACATCTACCTAAGTCATTAGTCATAGGAATTCCCAATTCATTGCTTAGTTGAATCATTTTATCTCTGCCCATATTTCTCAAAAAGTAAACTAGAGACTTATCTTTCCCTATCTTTTTCCATGAACTTTGACAAAACAATTCCATGACTTCATTTACTATTTGAAATTGGTTAGAAGAAGCTTCTGCTATGAGAAGGAGATCATCTGCAAAAATTAAATGAGAGATTGACACTTTAGTTCTACCAAATTTTATCAGCTTCCATCTTTTGCTTTTCTCTTCCAGCTGAATTACATGGCTCAGTCTCTTCATATAAAGGGAGAAAATATACGGAGATAAGGGATTGCCTTGCCGGATTCCCCTTGTAGGTCTAAATTTATTAATAAGTTGACCATTCCATTGAATCTATATAGATGAAGAAGTGATGTAATTCATAAATAAAGTAATAAGAATATTAAGCAACTGCACTTCTTGTAGAGTATAGTGAATAAAGCTTCAGCTTAAATGATCATAAGCCTTCTCCAAATCAATCGTGAGTGCCATATAACCCTTCTTACCATTTTTGGTCTTCATAGAATGCTCAATCTCCTGAGCTATGAGAATGTTGTCCATAATATGACTGTTAGGAATAAAGCTCGACTGAATTGGTTCAATGATATGAGGAAGGACCACCATCAGCTTATTCACAATTACATTCATCACCACCTTGTAAATGATTGAACATAGATTGATAGGGCGAAATTAAAGGAAACATTACGGAGTCGCACAGCGGAAGCAGAAAAGGAATAAAATGAATCTGAGAAAGGATTCAAATTTTGGTTTTCAAAGCTTTTCAAAATAATTAACTTCACTAAAACTCTTTTAACAAAAATATTAGAAATTTTCAAACTCCTTGAAAATCAATTCTATGTCAAAACTCTTTTAACATAGAGGGTTTTATCTCTAAACCTAGGTTTGGACCCATAACTTCAACCAAGGATATTTCACCAATTTGTGTACAAAATACAAGTTAAACAAAGAAAGGTTTAAAGTAAGAATACCTCTCGCCCTCCTTCGTTAAGCTCCTCAAGTGGGAAGCCTCTAGCTTGAAACATACCTATCTTTTTCCAAAAGCTTGTTCTATAATTCTCTTCAAGAAGCTTAAATCTCCTCTCTTTTATTATCCAAATGTTTGATCCTTGCTCCTTTACTTGAGAACTTGAGACTTGAGGATTGACTTTGGACTTGAAAGCTTCTCCACACTCCTTTCTCAAAGGTTAGTTGAAGAAGAGTTTGTATTTGAATAACTCTTCTTTAAAACAAACTTACTCTCTCAATTTTAGTGTGAATTTCAACCTTTTTCTCTCTAACCTTTAGTTTCTCTCTCTAACTCTTAGAAGAAGAAAAAAAGGTAGAAGGTGATGAATAGTATTCCATTCATCTTCATTAGGCAAAAAAAATGAAGACCTAGTTGGTCTTATACCCAAATCCTCCAACATCTTTCCTTAAAATGAGGAAGAGAATGGGAAAGTTGTTTGTTGACTAATTTAATAGTATACTAATCAACTACATTAAGACCAAACTTAGTAGGAATTACCTTCAAACCTCAATTAACTACATTTAATATGGATTAGACTAACATCTCATGTTAAGCCGAATTATTTTAATTATTTTTCCAAAACCATTTCAATTAGTCATGCCCATCTGTATCTCATACAAATTATGACATAATTGAAATTAATCCTTTTATGAATTAAACATCAAGACATGCTAGCATCTTTGTAAATTTAATTACATGTTTAATTCAATCATCATTAGCAATTAATTAAACTCTTTAATTAATCATTAATATGATTCAGATAAGCTAATGGGAATTGCTATATGGTATGTGACTTACTAGGTTCATGTTCTAATCAACAATGGGATAAAGAAAACACTTTTCTTCCCACCAAGTGTGTTAACCTAATTACACACTTAGTCCCATAAATTGTGAGTAATGTCTAGCATAACATATCACTACTACCCAATTAGAAATGAATGTCGGTGATTATATCCTTGACATTGCATGAACCTCTCGATCATAATTACCGTGCACTCGAATTCCTTCATTACGAATTCTCGATCTTAGCTAGGGTCATGGAATAGTCAAACCCTATATGCCAGACCTTATGATCTCTATTTGGTGTGAGTTCTTGATAAATCGGGTCCTACTAGAAACTTTTTCTAGTGAACCATATCCACCCTGGCTAGATTTTTGCATATTAAGAACAATCAGAAGTCATAGAATTCCTTCCTTAGTTACCCAAGTTAATGAATCATTTCTTAGTTAAACACTTATCTCACTATGCCACTGATTATGGCCACCACATACCATATACCGACACATGATTAGCATCGGTATGTAGCAGTAACAAACCATAGCCACCAATATGCCAGATAACATGTCACCTCAAGTCTAAGGATTATATGCACAATCATGATCTAGATGATGCAATATTGACTAGTTGGTAACGACCTATGTATCCATCATCTAATGTCACTGTTCAACTTACTCATCCAATGAGTATGCTCACATATTGTCAAGACATCACATGTCTATAACGTGAGACTAACTACCTCCATACTAATAGGTATCTCATACATATCATGGATGACAACAGAGGTGATGGTCTTCCAGATTAATGGTGTCCCTACCAATAATCCTATAAACATGAACATCCTTTAAAGTATATGATAAAAGGCAATCTGTCACTCATATTCTCAAACTCTTTGAGAATAGATTCCCTTACATAATACTTAAGGGACATATATACGTTCGATACAAGGAATAATTTCATTTAAAGAACATATATATTAAAGACAGTTAGGTATTCATTTACATTCATATGCTGAGTATAAGCTCTAGGGCATGCGCTGCTAACAACTTCCCACTTGTATTAAAGCTAATCTAGAGCCAAATAGTTCAATGTCTAAGACTCATCTTTAAAGATAGAAGTCTAACTGTTAGTTGACTCATAGCTTTAGTCAACGGTTCAATTGTGTTACCAGTTAACACTATTTTCTGCCTTATATGTCCCAATGACCTTATCTGAATACATACTTTTGCCTTTCTTTGTGTTCGAATTTCCAGTGAGACCTTGGTTCCTTTGCCAGAGCAATGGCTCCATTCCTTCCTTAGTAGAGAGAAATTGATGAATGAATGGAAGAAATCACACTTAGTTTAGTTACAAACTTTAAATCCAAACACCTTTCATTTATCATATCTTATGCAGCAAAATACTTGGCATCTATAATAGAGTTTGTAGCAATTCATTGCTTGGAACTCTTTCAGTAAACTGCTCCTCTATTAAAGGTTAAAACAAATCCAAGGGTTTACTCTTTATCATCCACTTCTGTGAATCCATCAATCCTCAAATTATTTTCTCCATTTAGTTAAAACTAAATCTTTAGCTCTTTTTCAAGTACTAAATGATTACTTTGACCATGATCCAATGATGTTGTTTTAGATTGGATATAAGTATGTTAGTCATACTAACAGTAAAATTATCCCTTTTTGGAAACCGGCATGTTGAACCCTTCAACACCCTTCCAAGTATTAACTTTTGGAGAAACCTATTATTCTCTTTCAATCTATCTCATAGATTTGAATTCCAAGAATATAGGTGATTTCTCTTAAGTCATATGGAGAAAAAATTTTGGATAAATAGTTTTTCATATTTAATGAGCACGTTAATGTTTTATCAGTTAATAAATGTCATCCACATTTAGTACAAGTAAAGTGAGTTCTCACTAACTCTATTACAGAGTAAAGTGAACTCCCACCAATACTGTTGCACAATAAAATGAGTTACCTCTAACATTGTTGCACAGTAAAGTGAGTTAACACTAATACTATTGCATAGTTAAGTGAGCTCCCACTAACCTTCTTGTACATTTAGATTCATTTATATTTTTGATGAAATCAAAGTATTTGATTAACTCATGTACCACAACGAATCTATTTTCTCAAAGTTTGCTTAAGACCATGAATGGATCTCTTAAGCTTGCACACTTTAGAACTTT
>CAOJBK010201097.1:0-10204 GCA_948294925.1 Codiaeum variegatum
ACTCTTTCTAGTGAACCTTATCCACCCTAGCCAGGGATCTGCATATCAAGAACAACCGAAATTCATAGGATTCCTTACTTGGTTACCCAAGTTAATGAATCCTTTCTTGGTTAAACACTTATCCCAACATATCACTAATTATGGCAACCATATATCATATACCAATACATGATTAGCATCAGTATGCAAGTAGTAACAAACCATAGCCATTAATATGCCAGATAACATGTCACCTCAAGTCTAAGGATTATATGTACAATCAAGATCTAGATGATGAGATATTGACTAGTTGGTAGCGACCCATGTATCCATCATCTAACGTCACTGCTCAACTTACTCATCCAATAAGTATGCTTACATGTTGTCACGACATCACATATTTGTAGCATGAGACTAACTACTTATATACCAATAAGTATCTCAGACCTATCATGGATGACAACATAGGTGATGGTCTTACAGATTAATGGTGTCCCTACCAATAATCCTATGACCATGAATAACCTTTAAAGTATCTTATAAAGGACAATCTGTCACTTCATATTCTCAAACTCTTTGAGAATAGATTTCCTTACAAAATACTTAAAGGACATATATATGTTCGATACAAGGAATAATTTCATTTAAAGAACATATATACTAAAGCTAGTTAGGTTTTCATTTACATTCACATTATTAGTATAAGCTCTAAGGCATACACTGCTAAAATTAATCACATAGCAATGGTCTCCCAAGTAATACATTGTAGGACATGGTAAGCCTTGTAACTATAAATATTGCTATCACAGTTGCCGCCTTCAGTGCCTTCCTTACTTTAACTAGGAATGGAAATTTAAACTAAATTCATGTGGACCCAATCCGATCTAACTCGAATGGGATAGGTTATTCAACAATTGACATAGTTGCGGGGTGTGTTACAAGTTAACTTGATATAAAAAATTGCGGAGGTGGGGCAGGATCGATATTTGTTAAACCCGCCCCAATTTAATATTTATATATAAATCTACGTATATTTAGTTTAGGGTTAATTGCATAAAAAAATAAACTTTTAACAAATTTACAAAATTATCACAAACTTTTAGTTTTTGCATAAAAATACATGAACTTTAAATTTTTAGCTAAATTGTCACATTGTTGGATTTCGATTGCCACGTTATATATCGCTGTTGACATGGTATAACACGTCATATGTCACCCCATATTCAACAATGACGTGGCATTCCATGCTAGGTGCTACGTTATATCGGACGATGATGTGGCATCCCATATGAAGTGCCACATCATGGATAGGGGGTGCCACATCAACACTGATATATGACTTGGTAACTAAATATTGCCATGTGACTATGTCACCAAAAATTAAAAGTTCATGTATTTTTATGCCAAAATTGAAAGTTTTTCATAATTTTGCTGAATGTTGGTGATTTTTTATGCAATTAATCATTTAATTTATATCTTTATTTTAAAGGTAGGAGGATGAACTAATGTCCAAATCAATTTTACCTCCTACTTCCCCCGAGAATCGAACTTGGAATGTGCTGCTATAAACATTAGCTACTTACCGCTAGGCTACATCCCTTCTATATTTTTATGTTAATTATTACTCTTATTATTTGACTAAAACCTATATTTATATTAATATGGATAATTAATATTGAAAATTCATATTTATGTGTTATAAATTTAATATATTTTATGTATATATTTTTGTCATATTATCATATAAAAAAGTTTGGGTGGGGCGGGGTAAGGCGGAGATTTTTTGGACGTGGTAGGGATGGGGCGTAAAATAAATACACCGACAAGTTACGGGATGGGGTCAGCTTATAGGGTGGGAGATGCGGGCCGGGTGCATGTTGGACAAAACCCGTCACTGCCCGCCCCTTTACCATTCCTAACTGTAACTGGCAATTCGATAGTTCTTGTTGTTAGGATGATGGCTTTATCAAAGGTCCTCAATGGGCTGTCTAAAGGCTTTATCCTTGATTCTTCGATCCCCATCTTCATGAATGCTTCCCAAGATAGCAAATTTACTTAGCTTCCTATGTCTACAAAGACCCTTTAGACCCTATAATTGACCATTATTTCCATAATGACCATTGCTTCTGCCTTTCTAGTACGGCCACTACCCTCTCCCCAGACCATTACTTTGTGCCATTGTAAAAGACAAAATCTGATACCTCAGTGGCACCAGCGATGGCTTTTTCTTTCCTCTTACTCATTGGGATCTCTTCTAGACCTCTTATTAAACATACGATATCTCCTATTGTACCATCATTCACTAGTAGGTTAACTAGTCCAGCTTGCTTCGTCCTTTTTACAAAATTCTACAAATAGCTCTTTTTAATTAGTTAATCAGTCTCCTCCATCAGTGAATGACATTTATCTGTGGTATGCACATGATTATTATGGAACTCACACCATTGGAACCTGTCTCTCTTCTCTAGGTCCTTGGTTATGAGCTTGGGTTGTTTCCATATTGGTTGATCCTGAAAGGCGACAAACAGTTCTTCTAGTCACGTATTAAGAGCTATCAGCTTCGAAGGGTCGAACCTCTCCCCTTGGAGTGTCTCCACCTATTTACCCTGAGATCCTTTCCTTGCTCTAACCCTACATCTCTAGGAGTTTCTGTCTTCCTGGTTCACATCTATGTGGTACTACCTTTGTTCATCCTCCTCTTTTTGAAGAACCTACTTTCTCTAAATTCATCATCTTGCTTTATGTATTCTTTAGCCAGAGCCATAGCTTCATTTAACATGTTTGTACAATTTTTT
Organism: Codiaeum variegatum; assembly: GCA_948294925.1. NCBI lineage: Eukaryota > Viridiplantae > Streptophyta > Magnoliopsida > Malpighiales > Euphorbiaceae > Codiaeum > Codiaeum variegatum. The sequence continues at coordinate 2,775 of CAOJBK010201097.1, forward strand.
TCTAGATTTTTAAAGTAATCCTAGTGAGTGGTACACTTCTATAAGGCTTCTATTGCCATTTGGTTCTTCTATATCTACCACCTTTAGTGTCTCCTTGTTGAACCGGATGATGAAAGACTCGTTCGGGCCATGCTCTACCCACTCCAAGGCTTTTGTTGGCATTGGGATTAAAATGCTGGTTGAGAATCTTTTCATAAAAAGGTTCACCAAATTCTAAAATGAATCTATGTTTCCCTTAAGCGGCCTATCGTACCACTTTGTAGCAACTCCTTTCAGAGTTCCTCTAAAGGATCTATAAAGTTCTTCTTTGGTGGTCTGAAGCTCCACCAAATGTTTGTACTCAAACACATAAGCCTTAGGGTCCTAGATCCCATTGAACTTTGACATCTATGGATGTTTAAATTTTTTGGACATTTGGAACTCAATAATCCTTTAGTGAATGGAGACCTTATATCTATTATGAGGTCTCTCCTATGAGGAGGTCTTGCTACTACCATCTTTTCCACATACTTTCTTACCTTCTCTCTGTTGCCCTCGAGCCATGGTGACTAGAAGCCTCTTGGTCCTTATCATTTTCCCTTTTGGACCTAAGCCTATGTTAATTCCCTCTCTCTGATATTCTACAAGAGTAACTCCTTCTATCATCTCACTTACTATGTCTAGCCTCATTACCCTTTGCTCTTTCATCCACTTTTTCCATTAGGTCATTTCCCCTAACTCCCTTATTATTCATCCGCTCCTTGTTCCCCTTTTGAGTTTCCACTCCTGCAACCTTTACAACTAACCTCAACCTTATCCCTCCTTGTAGCATTGCATCTTCCACCCCTTCTCCTTCAGGTGGAGTACCAAAATTTAGGCACCTATTGACAATAACCCTTGTTAGGGCATTATCATTGTCAATTGGTATATTGGGTATGAGTGTGCTTTGTAAGAGAGGGATTAGTAAATATGGAAAACAATAAAAATGGTTCAAATTTTGGAAGACAATAAAAATGGTATAAATTTCGGGAACTACAGCATGTAAATCCATGTTACCTAGTCTAGCCTTTTTAATCTTTGAGAGTTTTAATAAAACCACTCCTTGAATTGCCATTATACTTACAAAACACTCTAAATAGCCAATGATAAACAATAAAATAACCACCTATAAAAAAGTAAGAAAACAGGAGAAAAAAGCTTTCCAACCATTTAAAAGTCACAGTAGAAGCCCTAACAAGTGGCACAAAAGTAAATCCTAGCAAAAGTAAAAGGCGAGAGAGAAAAGCAAATGTGTATAACATCACTTTTCTTAGAGCAAGTCTAATAATACTCTATATTGTACTCTCTATTTTATTGTAAAAAATTGACTCTTTTTTTTAATTCTATTTAAAATATGCACGTGTTTCAGTAATTCTCTCTATCTTACTTCTTATTTCAAATTTATTAAGAGAAAAGCAATACAAAAACTATTTAAGAGTCATTTTCTCACTTCTGAAAATCTGACTCTTAAAAAGTTTTAAGAAAAGAGTCTCACTTAAGAGATTGTTGGAAATACTAAATTTTAAAATTACTTTCTAAAATAGAGAAAAAAAAATTCATTTAAAAGATTGTTGGACTTGCTCTTATATAATTAAATCATTTATAGCTCTTAAAAGAAATCATCTACAAGACTTAGGATATGTGATGGTAGTTGGAAAAATTTTTGCATAATAATTTTTTAAAAAATAAATTAAAAGCTAGAGGTGATAAATGACAAAACCTGATTTGTTTGAATTAGACTAATTTGAATTACATATTGAATTCATTTTAAAAAATTAATTTTAGTTTTAATTTAAATAATTTTTTATTAATTTTAAGTTAGATGAAATTAAATTAGATTTTTTTATCAACAAGTATGAAGTTATTTGAAAATAGCAAATAAAAAAAATTAGTGCTATTTTGACATTAACAAAAAAAAAATCTTATATTATAATATCAGAAATATAGTATATTTAAGAAACAAAACCAGCAAAATGTTAGAAAAAAATTTAAATTCAAATAATTCAACAAACACACAGAAGAAATAAATTAATTCAAGGAAAAATAGAAACACTAAGATTTATGTGATTCGACACAAACTTGTCTACGTCCACGGGGAGATCTCTTTTCTTTACTATATGAGAAAACAATAACAATACAATTAAATTATAAATCTCACAATTTATTTTATCACCCCTCTCACATAAACTAGAAGAAAAAACTCTCAATCCAAGTTAAAAAGTGTTCACAAGAAATAATTGTTAAGTGTTTGCCTACACCTAGAAAATAATTCTCTCTTTTTTTTACACAAAATAACTTTTCTATTTATAGCCACCTAAAACTTGTCCAACAAGTTTAGGATTTTCTATTCTAAGTCAATTATTTGTTGACTATTCCAAGTAAAAAACTTAAATCTTTTCTAAATAAATAAACTCTTTTTCCAAATAGGAAATAAATTATTTTTTCTAAATATGAAATTGAAACCAAATTTAAGTAAAATTTTTTAACAATCTCCACCTTAACTTGAATTTTAAAAATATCATATTGGCCTTAATTACCCAACTACACACTCGAATTAGAACTTGGTCCTACACCCTAACTCTAAACACAATCAATATCCCATGTGTAGATTAAATCCAGTCATTATCGATATTTGACTTCAGAGAGAAACCTCAATATCTCTACCTTATCACCAGCATGTTCCACTCATTTATACAAATCTCCCTTCTGAAAAATAATTTTTTTTGTGCACGCCACGTTTCTGGCCAACACTTGAAGTCTTCATTATGTTATCAACTAGATGGTATGCCCCTCGATATAACTTCCCGTTCCTCAGGACTAAAGAACCTTGAGCAACCCTTTGAACTCCACTTTTAGCATTGTAACTAAATCCCATAAATGCCAACATACTCAATGAAATTAAATTCTTAATCATCTTAGGAATATATGCCACATTCCCTAAAGTCATTACCTCTCCATTATACATTTTGATTCTCACACTACCAATACCCATGACTTTCATCCTAAAATTATTACCTAATTTTAATGTTCTAGTCATACCTTTTTGGAGTGTATCAAAATAATCCATCTTGGAGCAAACATGACAAACATAACAATAATATAAAAACTAGTCATCACAAGAAGATACATCATTACCTTGGGTGGGCATCTCCGTCACCCTAAGCATGAGAAACCATATTCTCTTCATCATTTTGCCATTTCGGCAATCCTTTTTATAATGTCCATATTCTTTGCATTTGAAGCATTGAATGTCATATAAATTCTTGACACTAGATCTAGACCTACCCCACTAAGATCCACCCTTTTCATGTGACTGTCCTTTCTGACTCACACCTTGAGAAACCAATGCCTCACCTTCCCTCTCCTCACTTTTAGATTTACTTCTAGTTTGAAGAGAAACTAATTGTGCGTGTGCAATATTCATAGTCAAAGTATCCTTACCCGTAATTAACGAGTCAACAAAATTCACATAAGAGTCAAGGAGTGAGGAAAGAAGCATTAGTACCTTATCTTCTTCCTTAATGTTAACATCAATCTTTTTCAATTGATCTAAGATACCAGTGAATTCATTCATATGCTCCACAAAATTTTCACCCTCCACCATCCTTAGCTTGTATAATCTCTACTTCATATGTAATTTATTGGTCAAAATCTTAGATGGATAAATCTTCTCTAGTTTATCCCAATTCTTTACGATAGAAGTCTTCGCAATAACATTGTTTATAATGTTATCAATAATGCAATGATGTATTATACTCATACACTTTTCTTGTAACTCCGCCCAATCTTCATCGCTGATCTTCTCTAGCTTACTCTTCTTCTTTCCCTTCAATGCTTTTGCCAAGACCTGTTGAACTAGGAGATCCTTCACCCTCACTGCTTTTTCCATCAAACTTTTCAATAATTGAAAGTGATGAACATTCTACTATACTTGTTGAATATAATCGTAATTAGCTCTGATACCACTTGTTGGGAAAAATTAAATTCAAACAATTCAATAAGTACAGAAAAAATAAACCAAGTTAAGGAAAATTAGAAACACCAAAATTTACGTGGTTCGACACAACTTACCTACATCCATGGAGAGATCTTTTTTCTTCACTATATAAGAAAGCAAGTACAATACAATTAGATTGTAAATTCCACAATTTATTGTAGCACCCCTCTCATATAAACTAGAAGAAAAAACTCTCAACTCAAGCTAAAAAGTGTTCCCAAGAAGTAATCCTTAAGTGTTTTTCCACACCTAAAAATACTTCTCTCTTTTTTTACACAAAATAGCTCTCTTATGTATAGTCACCTAAAACTTGTCCAACAAGTTTAAGATTTCATATTCTAAGTCAATTACTTGTTGACTACTCTAATAAAAAAACTTAAACATTTTCTAAATTAAAAAAAAAAAAACTCCTTTTCTAAATAGGAAATAAATTCTTTTTTCTAAATAGAAAATAGAAAGTCAATTTTAGTCAATTTTCCTAACACAAAATAGAAGAACATTAGCAAAATCGAACCAAGAAAAGGTTGAGTCGCGGACAATGTCTCTTTTTAAGACGTTTCACAACTCTTCCTAAAATTAGTGCAAGCAGTAAAAAAAAATCAAAAATAGCCTATGTTGTTCTTTCTTTACACATGAAGAACAACCAACTAGCATGCAACTAATCAATTAATTAATCAGTAAAATTAAAAAAATCAATTCATGTATTTTGAACTCAGAGTAGATATATTTTATATAAAGAAAATCATGACATTTTAAAATATATTCATCAAAGCATATAGATATTGATGGAGGTATTGGTTACTCCAAGACAATGTGTAGTTCCCTCATTAAGAATGGATTAAGCCTGCACAAAAAATATGATCAGGGGTACCAGGCAAGTTGCTCGACGATAATCTTGAAGCTCAAATTAGTAAGGCAGAAAGAGTTAAGAAGTGTGAAGTCTAGAATTACCTTTACAAAGGAGGGAATTTACCTTTTTATAGGTGAAGGAATTCCTATAGAAGGGGCAAGTATCATCTTAGAGTTGGCTCCTAGAGTCTTGTGATGGGACGTTCTACTGGTAAGTGAGGGACATATGTCACCTTGGTAGTGGGTGAGAACTTGTGAGGTAGGTGAGGGACCTTCAAAGGGTAGAGGGATCAAAGGTAGTGAGAGGAGCTTTGATGAGGTACTTTGGAAGGTTCAATTTTCGCTAATCCTTAGACATTTCCTTAAGGTCCTCTGGTTTGATCTCGACTAATCGAACCCTGGCTATACTCAACCCATATCAGTAGCCTCGTTGTTTGAGAAGTGCGATTTAAGAGTGACATCAAAGGTTTTAAGCGCAAACCTTCCATGCTGCAATGGATAAGCCCAAATCCTAAAGGGCTACAGTGCCAGCTTGGAGATGTTACAACTTCTCTACACGTCATGTCTTTTCATTTGAGTTTGAGGGACCGATTACATCTTTCCAGGTCGGCACCTTTACTCCTTGGTGCAGTGGTCTAGTTCCATATGGTGTAACTGTCTAGGGTCATAATGGAATATAATGATGTCTTGTATAGTTACACTATGCCATGTGTCGATTATATCTTTCAATGTGTTTGGGCTTCTCTGCCTATATAAACTCCACTTTCTCTTATTTTTCCTTATGTTTGATTTTCTAATTTTCTACTCCCTTCTTGCTTTTTCTGTAATATAATTCTTTCCTTTAGGTTTTTCATCTCTTACTTTTCTTATCATAATGGTATTAACTTAGAAAGGGAAATAAGTCATTTCTAAGGCTGCTGCCAGGGCCAAGGCAACTAAGGAGGCTTTTATGCTGAGAGACTCAAAAGGCAGGGGAAGGGTGAGGACATTGTGTCCTATGTTAGGAATGTGGTCTCGCCTTTCATTTATAAGGTTAGACTTCAAGATTTCCGATTTAGGGTTATTCAGGAAAACATCAACATTGTGTCAAAATCTATAAAAGCGATGGTCATTGACTCGGGTCGAAAGATTTTCAGTACAAACCCCAGTATAGAAGTAAGGAGTGGAATAACTATGTGTGGTTTCTAGGCAACATGGTAAGAGGTTTACTACTTCCTCCATTTGCTTTCTTCTACAAGGTTTCCAACTATTTGAGGGTTAACCCTATGATGTTGACCCCCAACTCTATAGAGGATTTACATCATTTTGAAGTAGTTTACTTAGCAGTGGCGATTTCCAAGCCCATAGCCAAAATGTTCCATGATTTCTTCAACATCTTGGCCTTATCTTTCGATCCTTACTTCTACTGTCTCATGAAGAGGGTGCAATGAACCTTTTTTAGGGTGAAGGACAATATGGCCAATGACTGGAAGAGGGAGTTTGTCTCGATAAAAGTGGTGAAGCTCTTAAAGGAGGAACAAATGGGCTTCAGGTTTAGTGGAGCATACTTGGGTCTCACGAAGATGGAGAAGCTTGAGAAAAACCTCTCCGTGGAGGATGCCAATGGGATAAAGGTGTTAGCCTCATGCCACCGTGTCTTTGATAAGAGCTTTATATTAGAGTCTTCTTTTTTTAAGAAGGCCTTACGGGGAACTGACTCTCCCCTGAACTATAAAGAGGTCTTCTGGTAAGCATCATTTTCTCTTTCTCTCTTGGTTCTATTTCTTTAACTAATCTTTGTTTTTATTTTTCTAGTTCATCTGGGGGATGAGAAGGTTGAAGCTAGTCAGATCGATCTATTGGCTTATTGTTCGCCTCAAAATATACTGACCAATAGCGACTGTAAGTATACGGACTATCGTAGCATAGGATGAAAACCCAAGGTCATATCTCCCAAGCAACTTCTATTCAGCTTTATCAATTTGTTTCTTAAGTGCGATTAAAAGTAAAAGAGGTTTTGGTTTTTAGAAATTAAAGAAAAGTAAATTAAGTAAGTAATTAAAAAGCAAATAATGAGAATATGAAATATGCAATGATATGAATGAGTTTAGAGATCTTTACAATCCATAGTCCATCTTTTATGAAATTAGGAAATTGGTTCAATGAATCATGTTTAACTATCCAATTTTTAATGCAATAATTCAATCAGAACATATTCTACTCACTATCGCATTCATAGAAGTAATATAAAGAAAACATGCATCAATCAAAGGATTCAAGACTAAAACTTATATTCTTAATTCATTTTAGAATCTCAATTGAATAGTTTTGGGTTTAGATTTTTACTCTCATTCCATCACCCAAACCTTAATTTAGGCTAATTGGTGATCAAGAAATTGTTTATTAATTTTTATCTAATTTAATCAAGCAAAAGTTAAACACAAATCAAAGAATCCAATTACTATTATTCACATCACTACTACTTTATGTTCAATCTCTAGACAATAAAGAATTTAGCCTATGGTTGGTTTTAATCTCAACAAATTAATAATAAATCCAAGGGAAGCCATGATTAATCTCTTAATAT
>CAOJBK010201198.1:0-18719 GCA_948294925.1 Codiaeum variegatum
TTGGTGAATGAGATTCGACGGAGGCGCGACGGCTACAGATGGTTCTCCAGCGAGTAGCAGAGGGGTTCAGTCGATAGCGTATGGGTCTCTATGGTAGTGTTTGTGCTAGTTAGAATGGAAAAATGGAGGAAGAGGCGGATGAGTTAATGGCTGAAGAAGTCGAGATTACAGATTGGGAGAAATTGAGAGAACGTATTAAGGGTATCAATTGGAAAAAAAATGCACAAATAAGTGTAACTTAGTAAAAAACGTGTGATTTAGCAAAAAAAAATGAAATGAAAATTAAGACAATCATTCTAAATACTTGGATTTCTTTATTAAAAAATGGTAAAATATACCTTGCTTCCTAGATTAGGTAGATAGATGATTCAAAGACTAATATATAACTAAATATTGAATATTAGAAATATGTGATAAATATGTATTTGATTCTTTTAAAAAAATTTATTTTATTTAGTTGATTAATAAAATTATACTAAAAGAATTTTACAATGTATGTTCCATGTTCGATTCTCAAGGGAGGTAGGAAGTAAAATTGATATAGATATTAGTCCATCCTCCTATCTTAAAAAAAAAAAAGAAAAAAATAGTTAATGAATAAAATTAAATTGCAATAATGTATATTAGTTGAAGTGCGATATGTACATTTGATAATTGTTCGAGCTCGAGTCGATAAGGGTGAGTTGATCAGGGATAAATTAGTCTTTTGATTGTTTTTTAAGGGTCTGTGCGTTATTGTCAAGGCCAAAACAAATATACTTCAAATAAGAAAATTTATTTTATTTTATTTTATTTTTATATTTTACATTTATATGTAGTCCAAACAATGCATATTTTTGATATTTTTCAAATATGAAATAAGACAAGTATAAAGAATAGAAACTGAAATAAATTAAAAAAAAATGATAAAATAACAAAGTCTGATATGGATATGCTGACGTCACTACCGGTCAATAACGTCAAAGGATGATAGAGGCTTCTTCTATGGACATAGGTCACTCCATCATCGAAGGTATGAAGTCGAGGTGGTGGTATATGTAGGCTCTTATCATCAACCAAATATTTCTCAAAGGTGGAGATGTTGGCTCAAAACCGTCACTTAAAGAGAAACAGCTGCAACTGGAGCAAGAAAATTAAGGTTTGTTATATCAAGTGTACTCAGAGGGTGAAAATGATTCTCAGGAACTCTTCTCTTTCTTTTTATAGTATTCCTAAGGCAGTGGGATGCCTGACTTAGAAATATCTAGGCTTGGACCTTTGGAGCTAGCAATCATTTGTGGGCTCCAGTTTGCTTGGCATAGGATTGAGATTAAAAGTCCTCTTGATGGGCCTAAGCTGATTTATAGATCTCGACCTCAAATGGTGCATGGATTCCTAATGGATCTTAGGCCGATTGAAGGCTTCGACTTGAATCCTTATGCTAAGGATTAATGAGCCTTGGACAATTTCCAACCCTTCCTTTCCTCACTCAGCCTGAGGTCGATACTAGGGGCTTCATTGGCTCTTTGCTCAAGACGGGCCTCTTATTTATGCTACAGCTCTGAATAGACTGACATTAACAATGCCATCTGCATCTTCAACTAACACCGTCTTGAGAACTCGATTAAGGATGCGCCACCTACATCGTCCTTGCTCTATCTTTCGACTATGATTTGCTAGATCCTTGGCCATATAGTAATTTGTGTTATTAGATTGAAGCTGCAAGTTTGATACCTCTTGAAATGTGCGCTATGTCTCTTCATCTTCCAAACTTTCCAGCTGAAGTAAAAGCTACAAGCCGTATAACGAAAGCAGAAAAAATTTGAATCGATGACGTTCGATTTTTGGTTTTAAAATTTTTTTATAAAACTTAGTTCCATGCCAAAACTCTTTTAGCATTAATGGTTTAGTTGTTCATTAAACTCTTTAATGAACATCTAAACCTAAATTTGGACCCATACTCTCAATCAAGGATACTTAACCAATTACTGTGTAAAACACAAATATAACTTAGGAGAAGGATTAGAGGCATCAAATACCTTAAATCCCTCACTCATTAAGCTCCTCAAGTGCTAGCTCGACTCATTCTGAAGCTTTCCCAAGCCTTTACCAATGAGTTCTACAATTCTAAACCAAATGTTACCCTGGCCGATTTGGTCAAAATTACTTAGAACCCTAAGGAGGCAGCTGAGAAATATGTGGCAAGATTCAGGAAGTTGAAAACTCAGTGCTCTACTCGAGTCCTTGAGCCGGAGCTAGTAAAATTGGCCTTTGTGGGTATGAATATAGCCATTCAAGAGAAGTTCAAAGGAATGAAGTTTTATGACTTATATGATCTCCTGTACTGAGTTTCAAGCTATAAATGATCTCTCAAAGAAAAGGAGTAATAAAATCCTACTTGGTCTTATTATAAGGGTCAAGTAGCATTCTCAGCCCCTAATAAGGAATCTGAGTTAGAAGAAGAGATTAACATCTGTGTGACCGAGTTGAAGGCTAGGAGTCCATATTCATGTCACACTCTTAGACCCCAGCATAAGAAGACGCAATAGATAAACAAGCTCACTAAGGAGTACTCATTTGATATCTCTGAGGTTGAGGAAATCTTTGACTTTCTCCTGAAGGATAGGCATATTAAGTTAAGTGTTGAGCATGTGATCCCATCCCCGAAGAACAACCAAGGGTGTATTGCAAATGTCACAATGTTGATAGGCGTTATACCAACAATTGCATCACTTTCAAGAATGTGGTGCAAAAGGTAATTGAGGAGGGAAGAATTTATTCCCTAGCAAAGACAAAGATGCTATCTAAACCACTCCATTCCTCAAGGGAGCAAAGGTTGGTATCAAAGTGGGAATGGCTGCTGTGACTCCCCTAGGCCCATGCAGAGCAAGAAATCAAATTGATCGCCCCAAGATGAAGCTTGACCTAGAGGGAAGGGTCCCTAAGGAGCCAAGTTATGGGGATGAGGATCTACCCTATGAGGCTTATTTAAGATTCCCTAATTGAAAGGTGGAGTTTGAGGTCATCCCCAAGAGAAAGGAGATTTCCCTATTACCTCAAGCCCTCAGAGAAGAGATAAGCCATGGCCTAGGGTGAGGAGAAATGTCTGGTGTATGAAAGGCTCTAGTACTCTGAGAAGCCTATCCATCAAAAATTGTAGTTTTCGTAGAAGACAAGGGAAAGGAGTTATGCTAAGGTAGCCAAAACAAAGCCTACTTCTGTGGTTGTGAAGAAGAATCCTACTCCTTCTAAGGATAGAGTTCCCTAGACTTTTAAGCCTATACTGAGGCAAGTGGAGAAATGGAAACAACATCAACCTAATTCCTAAGCTTTAAGATCTAGCAATATGCTCTCTTGGATCGACCATAGTAAGAGGAACCAAAGGCTAATTCTAACTCAGACCTAGAAATGAAGGTTATAAAGGCAACAACAAATGATGAGACTTTAAATAGCAGCCAAGATTGATCCCCAAGAAATGGGAGGAGTTCCAAGAGAGGAAGTTGAAAGCTTAAAAGCAAGAGGATGAATATTAGGAGGATAGAGAAAGGGAAGAAGCTGAGATGAAAGCTATAAACAAGGTACCTTATGAGAAGGTACAACAAAGGTTTGCCATTGGAGATCAAACGCTCCTAAAAGAAGTTGATAGTAAAAAAAGGTATGATGAGAAGTGTTTCCAAGAGAAAAGGGCCAAATGTTGGACTCCTAAGAATCCTCTGGGAGAGAAGCCTAAGGGAGAGAAATCTCACCAAGCTGAGGCTCAGAATTAGAAGCCCCAAGTAGAGAGCTCTTAGGAAAAGCTTGTAATAGTGAATATCAATGGGGTAAGACATGAGGTTTGGCTGAAAAATAACCTCCCTAAAGATCATAGATCATATAGGGAGGAAAAGGATGAAGAGCCTAGGCCGATCAAAAGACTAAGCATCAACATGGTCACAATCACCCTAATTCTTGAAGTCAAAGTAGATCCAGAGATGGTGACTATGCTACCCAAGGAATTTCAAGCAAAGCCTGACCAACAAGCTACCCTAGATAGGGATGTATTAGAGGCTGATATAGATGATAAGGGGACCCAGAAACCCCTATCCATCATTATAGAACAACCCTAGAGGAGCTTAGTAAATCATATATGACCTTTCTCTATATCAAGGATGAGGAAAATAGGATCCCTACAAACACAATCATGGTAGATAATGGGTTTGAAGATAACATTTTACCCCTAAAAACCTTCAAGAAATAAGGAATTACATCTCAAGATCTTGAGAGGCTCGAGCTTTCCCTACACGAATTTGTGGGGACCGAAACATTGCCGAAAGGGTTTGTAACTATACAAATCAAATTCAACAAGGAAACTCGACCAACTAATTGATATGTAGTTGATGCTAAGGGTAAATATAACCTTTTGTTAGGAAGGTATTGGATTCAAAAAAATTTTATATCCCCTCAAGCATGCACCAAATACTAATCCTTTTTGGGGATGACTACATGGAGATAGTGAATGCAGATCCCAATCCTTTTGGATAAGAGGCCCACTTCTTAGATAAAATGCATTATGATGCTAGAGAAAAGATTCTATTCTTTGATCCCTAGAGGAAGTTTGACATGAAGGTTATGCTGGCTGAATAATTATCTTGACCAAAGATAGTTCGGGTAATAGACTGAACCTCATTCTTATAGTGGTTTATGGATAGAATCTCCAAGAGACAAATGGAGGTAATTCTCAATCTCCATAATCTATTTTAGGACCAAGTGTGTTCAACGAAGTGTATCTACAAGGATGAAGATATAGATCTCGTAGTAGTCCTGGAGCTTAAAGACTTGGGGTTATCAAGTAAAAAGCTCCAAAATGAACCCACAAAGGTCCAAGATCCCTTAAAAGGGATCAACTTAGGCACCTAGGATGACCTACAATCAATCTTTATAAGTGTCAAATTGTCCTTAAAATTTGAATAAAAGTTAGTAGCTGTCCTGAGGGTGTATAATGATTGCTTCTCTTGGACTTATGATGAAATGTCAGTACTTGAAAGGGAGCTTGTTAAACATAAGTTGTCTACAAATTCAGGGTTTAAGTAATTAAAGTAACCCATGAGGAGAATGTCAACTAAAGTTTAAATGTTGATCAAGTAAGAGACTAAGAGCTGGCTCAAGGCAGGGTTCAAAAGACCTACAGTATATACAGAATGGCTCTCTAACATATTCTCGATGATAGAAAAGAATAGAAAGTTGAGAATTTGTGTGGATTTCAGAAACTTAAACACCGTAACTCCTAAGGATGAATAAACCATGCCCTTGGTCGATATGTTGATAGATTTAGCTGTTGGAAATACTATCTTGAGTTTTATAGATGGGCATTCAGGTTATAACTAAATCAAGATCATCGAGGGAGATGTAAGAAAGATAGCCTTTAGGTGTCATGGACTGATTAGACCGTATGAATAGGATGTGATGCCTTTTGGCTTGAAGAACACTGAGGCTACATATCAAAGGACAATGAATTCCATCTTTCATGATTTTTTGGAAAAATTCATGGAAGTATATATAGATGATGTTGTGGTTCGACCTAGTAAGAGGAGCAACACCTGGTTGACTTGAGGCAGTCTTTTGAGAGAATGAGGCAATACCAACTCAAAATGAATCCCTTAAATGAGCTTTTGAGGTATCTATTAACAATTTCTTGGGATTATTAGTCCATCAAAGGGGTGTGTAGATTGACAAAAATAAAGCCAAAAAAATCCTAGAGACTCCTCCCCCGAGGACTAAGAAAGAGATAAAAAGGCTAATTAGGCGGATTAATTTTTAAAGAAGATTCATTGCCAATACAGCTGGGAAACTTCTTCCTTAGAGGCCATTGCTTTAGGGAAATAAGGAGTTTGTTTGGACATAGGAACATGAGGTAGTGTTCGATGAGATCAAAGCTTATCTAATCAAGCCGCTAGTTATGACTCGTCCTAAGACAAGAGAGCTGCTAGTGTTGTATATATCGACTTCGAAAGATATAATAGGAAGAATGCTAGCCCATGATCAAAGGGGATATAGGAGGGCCATCTACTTTTTGAGCAGGAGTTTAACCGACACTTGTGAGGCCTCGCCTGGAGTACACATGATTTTCTAATGTGCCTTTGAGTTTTTGGCTCGAGGAAGCCAACCATAAGGGGTTAGATTGCACATGACGTTGCGATTATGGACAAGTCCCACATTGCATCCACATGTGTTTGTTGGTGTGCACGTTGTGTGTAGAGTGTTCAAAGTCACCACCTAATCTTAAAGAAAAGAATGATTTTCTTCGGTGATTAAGAAACCAATTTGAATTAACTCCATTTTAGGAAAAATATGATATTTCACCCAATTCAGGAAAGGTTTGGTCTTGAACCAAAGTTGTGTTTGGGGATTCGTGATCTGATAAAAATAATTTTTAGAAAAAATAGTTTAACTAGTTTTAATAATAACTTTTGGATTAAGAAAAGTGATTTTAGTTAAAAATCTGATTTCATGTATGCATGACATATTATGTGGTGCATGAACACATAATCATGGCAAGTTATGACGCATGAATAAGCTATAATTCATGGCAAACCATAAAGTGATAAAAATAGGAAATAAATCAGGGGTCTAGCCCACTTCAGGTTCTAGGGAAGACAAACATCTCCAAAGGAAACACTAAATTAAATTATATCACTAAAATAATTAAAATTAGGGGATCCCCTCTCCAGTCCTCAAATCCGGGAGGAGCACACATTCACCAACACAAATCCATAATGAACAATACAAATAATAAACATATATAACAATATAGGCCATCGGAACAAATATAATACAACTGAACATATTCTAATATCATAAATAATAAAATAAATAATAAATGAAATAAAAGAAATAAAATTTTTGGATTTGAAGCCGTAAGAAGGCTTGTCGGCGTATCCCTTTGAATGTGAATCAAAACCCACGTCGTTCTCCCATCTCGCAAAGGGTGGGGATTTTTCTAATAACAAAGTGGGTGGTTTGGTGTGTTTAGTAGCTAGTTCATTTTAATTGAAAAATTAATTAACCAAATAGGTTATTAATCAATTTTAGATTTTGATTAATAAAAAATGATTGTTTGATTGATATGAATGCCTAAGTTCATTTTAGTGGTTAATCTAGTTCATTTAAGAAAAATGATATTTGATTTGAAAAATACCTAAATTTAGTTTTAAAGGGCTTAATTGAGAGATTAAAAGGAAAGAAAAGGAAATAATGTACCCTGTACTACCTTCAGTTTTTAGGATCTGGGAACTGGAGGGTCGGAGGGCTTTATGAAACCAGAATAAGTCTCCGTTGTGTTCGGAGAACATTGGTGTCTATCGTTTGAATTGGAACTGTTGAAATTGAACCAACAAACTATCTGACAAATAAGTGCTATCGGTGAATCCTGGAGATTACATGTGTTTTTAATTTGATTTAGAATAAATTTTGGTGTTTTTAGAGGTATTTAGGAGTGTTTAGAAGCTCCAAAATAAGTATGAACTTAGGAAAAAATTGGAACCCGAAACAGTTCTGAAAGTATGAATTTATAGAAATTTATGCAAAAAACCCTAGGAGTCAAAATGTGTGCATTTTGGACCAAATGCATGCGTTTGGTTAAAATGCGTATGTTTGGGCTTGGTCACTAGGCCCGGTTCGGTCTGATTCGATTCAATTTTTTGGGTTTTTAAGGTACGTTTGAAGTCCGATTTGAGCCTGATTTAAATCGTTGGGATCGTATCAATGGGCCAGATTTAATGGTGTAAAAATTAGGATATTTCTTTGAAAATATATCTGGATATGAAAAATTTTTCATGTAACCCTTGTAATTTGAAAATTTTGTCTTAAGGGTTGCCTCGGATGTAACAAGGGCGTTTCCCCTTGACCCTATTATGTTCCTAAACCTTTGAGAGTCATGAGACAACCGATAATTTTAAAGGTGCAAAATTTAGAGTTCACAGCTACTCCCTCATCTGAATTAGCTTAAAGCAGTAGATGATTCTCGTGATGGTGAACCCACAGGTGCCATGTTGGATCTTGGGCTTCTGATGATGCTATATCAGTTTATGGGCTTATGATAATTCTATGTTAGCTTCTAGGTTGGTGGCCTATGCCTATGTCAGCTTTTAGGCTTATTCCATGTCATATTCTTGGTTTGTGCCATGTCTGCTTCTAGGCTTATAGTGAGCCAAGTTAGGGATACCAAACTTTGTAATTGTTATGCATATCTTGTTGATCATGCCATAGGAGCTTATGGGCTTATTGGAGGTTGAATTTGTATCATGTGAGGCTTTGACCTCATAGATTAAGAGCTTTTGATAAGTAACTATAGTACCTTTGCATTACGGGTAAGGACTCATTCGAGAGGATCCCTAAGATATGTGTTGAATGATGACAGTAATTTTGAGGGAGATACATGAGATACATGCTGAGTATGGCCCACTATGGGTCTTTATTTTGTAAATGCTTTGCAAAACTTTGACATTTGCATGAAAAAGTTAGTTTTTGAGAAATAAAGTATTATGTGAATTGCCTTCATAAGTCATACTTAAGCCATATGATGCATGGATGGTGTAAGAAGTTAGACCAAGTGAGCATAATCAACCTCGAGAAATACGATATGGAATCTTTGTCGACACTTAGGGGTTTGAAAATTGATTGGAACTTTCTGAATGTCTATATCTAGTTTTGGGATCCTGTTGATCAAGTTTTACAATTTGGGCTAGCATGGACAAAATGTGTCTAACTTTTTAGGAGTTTTCCTTTTTGCTTAGTACGAGTCATGTGGCTGACCGAGCTATTCCAGTTGAACAAGTAGGCTTTTTTTAACTTGTTTAAGAGGCTTTTGGGTTTGAGCACAGAGGCTACTTCAGACTTAGTGAAAGAAGATTGGATTGACCTACCTACTTTGGCCGAGATGTTATGGTAAAAAATGGGAGGATGATCCAATTTGGCTAGATCGAGGATTGAAGGCCTATGCTTTTGGTTTGGTTATGGGCTATATCTTTATGGTCCATTTTGGATGGGGAGATGCCAGGTGGCTGAATTGATACCTCAGATGGGTGAAGGTAAGTGAATTGGGGGTATGATTTTGAATGAAACACTAATGATCCTTGATTGTTACTATAGCTCAAGGGAGCCTTGGTCCATTAGCCCGATTTTGCTTCAAGTACTTAAATCTTCTTTTTTGCTTGATTATTTTAACATGTTTTGGAGGCTTTCCTTTGATTCATTTTATTTCTTATCAGATTTAGCTGAGAGACCATCTCAAAATTAATCATGGACATGATAGACCAGACTACTCTGCAACTTGGTATTGCACTCAGAGTATTGTTATCCGTTTTGATTCTAAGAAGGAGTGGATTAGCTGGTTGATAGAGTTGAGTCCTTCAGGTTTGCTATGGAAGCCTGACTAGTACACCATAAAGTAGTTTATGCCAAGGATTCAAGGGTATAAGCATGTGTATTTTCTTAGTTTCCGATATGTGACTTGGTATCAAGCGACTAGAGTCCTTCATCAGATGAGACATAATCAGGATGTGCCCCTAGATGATCCACTATTTGAAGCAACTTTGGTGAATGATTGAGTGGCTAGAACTGTTCTCTCTCATTGCATTAGAGACTTTACGAGGGTAATGGTGATCCCAGATGATGATTATGGCAAACCTTGCCACTATCTTAAGTGGTGGATCGCGACTTGTTGGTAAAAGGAGAAGGCAAAGTGGTATGCTCTTCTAATTGAGATTGAAGGTTGAGTTTGAGTTTTAGACTTGGACAAATAAGATATTAGAAAAATAAAAATCTATTTATATTTTTAGCTTTTTTGTCTTAAATATCTTGTTTTGGGATGTTCCAAATTGAATAAGACCTGAATAAATGTTTTTATTATTTTAAACTTTTACTTTTGCCTAAGCGTTCCTTTTAGCGAGCTGTCTTAATTGTTACCTAGACTGCTTTTTCAATTTTTAGTGTAGCAGGCTATACCCTAAATTTTCCCTAAGCTGCCTATTTGGGTTTTCAGCTTACCGGCTTTCATTATTTTTTTTTTTTCGAATTTAGTTTATTCATTTTAACTCTTGCATGCAATGTTAAAGAGCCCAAATAAAATGAAAAATGAATTTTATTGCATGATTTGGACCGTGTTTGTAAAGGCTACCTATGTATCTCCTTACAAAAGATTTTTGAAAAAGTGAAATACATGATAATTTTGGAGAATCAGGTCCACGTAGTTCTTGTTACATAAACGTGATGATGCCTGAATGCATGCTCAGGCAACAAGAACACTATATGAAGTACTTTTTGAGATGATCAAGATTGGTTGGATGGTTGAATTCGCTGTCGTTGGCACCCATCACTATGATGCCTCCGCCTAACTTAATCTTTTTGATGATGTATGGGCCACTCCAAGGAGGTCTGAATTTCCCTCCAAGGTCTTGCATGACTTGTCCAATTTCTTTGAGAACTAAGTCACCTTCTTGAAGATTGCTACTTTGAACCATTTGTTGAACTTCTTGGAAAGGCTTATATGATAATTTTGTGTGTGGTGGAGAGCTTCCACCCTTTCTTTGTCAATCTTGTTGAGCTGATCATAGTAGGTTTATTGCCAGTTGAGTTCAGAGATCTAAGCTTCTTAAAGAACTCTAGTTGTTTGAATTTCCAACTCTATAGGGTGGAATGCTTCCATTCCATAGACTAGAGATTATGACATAGCTCTGGTAGTTGACTTATATGGTATTCAGTACCCAATGAGGGTGTTTAGCAAGTGTAGATGCCAACATTTATGATTGTTGATCATCTTCTGAAGTATGCTCTTTAATGCTTTATTGATGGCTTCGATTGCACCGTTAGTTTGAGGTTTGTATGGAGAAGACCTATGATGTTTAATCTTTTCCTTATTTAGGAGGGTGATTACCTCTTTTTAAAAGTGGGGGCCATTGTCAGAGATGATTTCATGTGGAACACAATACCTTACGATGATATTGGTTTTGATGAATTGAGCTACCTTATTTGAATCCAAGACTTGGTAAGGGGACGCTTCAACCCATTTGGTGAAGTAGTCTATGACCACTAAGATGTATTCATGGTCAGCTGATGACTTTGGTGAAATCTTACCGATGACATCAATACGCTAAACAACAAATGGCCAAGGAGTGGAATTGGATTTAGAGGTGAAGAGGGGAGCTTCTGGAGCTTTGCATACTCTTGACACTTAAGGCACCTTTGGGCAAACCGTGCACAGTCCCCATTCATGGTGACCCGATAGTAGCCTTGGTTCATGATTTTTTGGAGATAATTCCTAATCATTAATGTGGGTGCCATCTATCCTATCATGTATTTCTTTCATGATTTTTTTAGCCTCTTCTTTTGAGATGCATCTAAAGTGGATACTAGTCATGATCTTTTTGTATAGGATGTAAGATCTAGGGATGTATGCACTATCCAGTTGCCTAATGGTTCTCCTTTCTGATTTAGAGGCACCTTCGAAATATTTACCTTTTGTGAGGTAGATATAGATGTCTCAGTACCAAGGTTTTTTCTCGACTTCATGTATGTTCATGTAGTATGCGTGGAAGCTTAGTTAGAGGATGGATAATTAACCCATCACATATTTCTATCATGGATGGAAGGGTGGCCAGTGCATTAACGAACTTGTTCTGAGTTCTTGGAAAGTAATGAAAGAAGAGAGTATCAAAGTCGTTGGCCAATTCTTAGAGGCACTTATGGTAAGGAACAAATCTCTCCTTTTGATTTTCCATTTCCCCAAGGCTGGAGAGATAATGATATTCGAATCACCATAGAATTCTAAGTATCTGATGCTAATCTGAAGAGCTGATTCTAATCCAGATACACATGCTTTGTATTCAGCTTCATTGTTTGTTACCTCAAAGTCTAGTTTGATTACCAGAGGTAAGATTTCACTGATAGGTGTAAGGAACACCATTCTGGCACCATAACCTTTGTGATTGGAGGCTCCATCAAAGTACAATATCCACACTTCATTTTGGAGGAATAGGATGTCTTCATCAGGAAAATCAGATTCTTCCCAGTGATCATTAGTTGGGGAAGCAACCAATTGATCTACAATGACACTACCTTTGATGGATTTTCTTTGAACATACTTGAGGTCGTAGGGTACCAAAATTGCCATCCATCTACCCATTTTACTATCTAGGATAGGCTTCTTTATGAGATACTTCAATGGACTTTAGTTAGTGAGGACATGTGTGATGTATATCCCCTAGGTAGTGCCTTAGTTTATGACAGACCCATAATAGAGTGAGGCAGAGTTTCTCAATGTACTTGTATTTTAGCTTGTGAGCTAGCATTCTCTTGCTCAAGTTGTGAATGCCATTCTTCTTATGGGAATCTGGAGCTTTTTGTGCCAGCATTGCTCTCATGGCTTCCTCAATGATAGTTAAAAAGAGCAATAGTGGCTGACAAGTTCTCGGGGGTTGTAGAACTAGTGGATTCAATAGGTATCTTTGAATCTATTCAAAGGCCCTTTGGCATACCTTATTCCACTATTTAGAGGAGTTTTTCTTGAGTTTGTTGAATATAGATTTACAAGTGTCTGCTAACTATTGAATGAACCAACTAATGTATTATAGGCAGCTCAGAAAGCCTCTTTTCTCCTTTTTAGTTTTAGGAGGTGGCATATCGAGAACGGCTTTAGATTTGGTAGGATCACCTTCAATCACTTTCTTTCTAACCATGTAAGATATGCATTTGATAGGGTTTAGCTTGAGATTATACTTTCAAATTCTAATGAAGAACTTCTATGGTGCTTGTAGATGTTGTTCAATAGTAGCACCCTTAATGACCATGTTGCCAATGTAGTCCTCCATTTCTTTTTGCATTAAATTATGGAAGACTGTAGTAGCCATTTAGTGATAAAGGCTATATTTTTTATGTCAAGAGGATGAACTTAGACTTGGTTGTACCCCATGGTCAGATCGGTTAAGGAAACCATCAATGAGCCAGCTAGTGGGTCAACTAGAAGGTCTATGTGGGGTAGTGGGAAATCATCCTTAGAGCATGCCTTATTTAGATCTCTATAATCCACACACATTCTGACTTTCCCATCTTTCTTTGGTACTAGGACAATGTTTTCCAACCTAGATAGATAGCTGATAGGATCAATGAACTTGTGAGAGAGTTACTCAGTCACTTCTTCCTTTATTGAGAGAGTTACTTAGTATCTTCTTCCTTCATGTGCCTGATTTTCTGTTTAATAGGCTTACAATATGGATATGTCAGGATTTTGTGGATGATAATGCTTGGATCGAGTCAGGGCATGTCGCTGGGCTTCTAGGTGAAGCAATCTTTGAATTTTTTAATGGCAGATCCAATGTCCTATTTTTTTGAGCATGCAGATGCAATATATATTTTTTTAGGCATGTCATGAGTGCTAGTATTTATGGGCTCTTTAATAGCATCTTTTATTTCATTTATTTTATTATTTTCTTTTTCTAAATTTTTGAGGCCAGATTCATCAATTGGAATATCAAAAAAAAAAAAAATAAAGAGACATGCTCGTATTAAGAAAACTTGGTAGTCTTATTGATAGAAATTGGAGAAAGGTTCGCAGTTACATCAAACTCATAATTAATGCATGATGGATCTATTACAACAGTATCTGACTGAGAAGAAAAGGATGAAGAATCATACTCAATACTAGACTCAAATTTAGTACTTGACTCAGACTCAGTCTCAGATTTAGCAGCTGTAATAGGGTCATTGTCAAAATGCCAATTCATAAGCTTTTCAATGGTAAGCTTGATCAGAGTGGAGAGGTCAGATTTTTCCTCCTTGTCGGTATAACAACAATTTCATTAAATAGACCACCTTCCATGTTCTTTTCATAGTTATGCTCCAAATAGTATATAGGCTGGAAATCTTCAGCGGTCAGTTTCACATGAGAAAGCAACTCAAATCTAGGAATTCTAATGCCAGTCAGTGAACTGATCCATGGTTTAGGAAAAGCACAATTAGGAATTGTCTCTCCTTCCTTAACAAAGTACCCATTTAGTGTTTTGAAGTAAAGCCTTATGAGGATTTCAACTTCTCTCCCTTGCTTAGTAATTATAGATCTTTCTCAAGCTTTGGCCTTCTCTTCCTCAATCTTATCATCTATTGGATTGTAACCCAAGCCAAAAGGAGGAGTAGAAATTTGAAGTTGTTGAAGGACTCAACTCCTTGCTGATTCTTTCCAAGGCCCGGACTAGGAAAGTAGACCATTTTCTTCATAATGTTCCCAATCATTGGGTTATAGTCGAGTAAAAGTCCAAAGCAATCACCTCTTTTAGATTATCATTTGTATGGATGAGTTGGACAAATGAGAAGTCGAATAAAGGATATGATAACAACTCGGGCTGGATTTCTAAGATAGGAATAATGTATGGGACCTCTAACTTTCTAAAAAGAACTGCATTGATAATGACAATGCCATTTTTTAGTGGAAATTTGACCTTTTGCTGCAGAGTTGATGGCACAAATTTGGCTTGATGAATCCAAGGCCTACCTAGAAGTAAGTTGAAACAGGGTGGTACAGACTTGGAATGGTACCTTGAAAGTGGTTGGGGCCATAATGATAGTCAGAGTCGTCACACCTAGAACTTCTCTCTTGGGGTTGTCATTGTACAATTTGGTCAGAAGGAGTAAAATCAACAACACTTAACCCTAAGTAGCTTGCAACTTTCAGCGGGCATATATTGAGCACAAACCCATTATCAACCAGAGTCATAAGGAGAATTTTCTCCTTTGTGATGATAGTAATATAGAGGGCATCATTGTATGGTCCCCTAGGTGGGATCTCATCGTCAGAAAAGGACATAGATACCACTTTTGTAGCACTTATGATGGAAGCAACCAAAGCTTTAAAGGAGAGATCTCTTGTTGAGTTTTCATAACCTTCTCTTGCTTTTTCAAAATTTCAGCTAACATTCCAGCAATGTTAGCAAGTGGAGCAGCAATAGTAGCATTGGGTGCAGTGGCATCAACAATAAGTGAGATATCTCCAGTTGACATGGTGACCTTTTGACAAGAGAAAAGGTAGTGTATCAGCTTTTGAAAAAGATAAGGCCGACAGCAGGCAGGTTGGTATGAAAAGGGTAAGTGTTTTTAGGATTTACCCTGGAAGAGTTCACATTGTCCAAATTTAGCATTTCAGATTTCGTGATGGATGCATGCACGTATGAATGAATGAAAAAGAGTTCATGATGACAATTTGCATAATCAGAGTCATTAAGGTACATGGGATCTAGGGTCAACTCTAATCATTACATGATATCTTGGTGGTTTGAAGGTTCCCTAGTGACTAAATGTACGATATGCCTAACCACATGTGAACTAAGGAGGTCGCGTGGTTTCAACGGTACATGCAACCTCGTTATCCCAACCAATAGGATCAGAAGGTACACTTGGAGTTGAATGATTTCACTATCAGTGAAGCAGTCCTAAGGAAGGAAGCTCACTCGATTTACTCACTATCTAGGTTTTCCTATAATAAAGGATTATGTGAAGTGATGCATGAATACATACTTTCACATAGTTTTAAGCCAAAAGTTTATTTTATCAAAAAATAATCCCCTTATATTTTTTATTAGTTTTCCAAATGTCCCCAGGAGAGTCGCCAGCTGTGAAGCCTTGCCCAGAGCCCACGAGATTTTTCAGTGTACCTTTGAGTTTTTGGCTTGAGGAAACTAACCACAAGGGGTTAGATTGCATATAGCATTGCTATTGTGGACAAGTCCCACATTTGTGTATTCACATGTGTTTCTTGGCATGCACATGGTGTGTAGAGTGTTCAAATTTGCCACCTAATCTTTAAGAAAAATGATATTCTATGGTGATTAAGAAACTAATTTGAATTAACTCCATTTTAGGAAAAATATGACATTTCACCCAATTTAGGAAAGGTTGGGCCTCAAATCAAAGTGGGGTATGGGGATTCATGATCTAATAAAAATAATTTTTAGAAAAAATAGTTTAACCATTTTTAATAACAATTTTTTATTTAAGAAAAGTGATTTTAGTTAAAAATATGATTTCATGTATGCATGACATATTATGTGTTGCATGAATAGATAATCATAGCAAGTTATGATGCATGAACAGGCTATAATGCATGGCAAACTATAAAGCGATAACAACAGGAAATAAATCAGGGATCCTTCCTTTAGCTTACTTCAGGTTTTAAGGAAGGCACACATCCCCAAAGAAAGTAATAAATTAAATTACATCGCAAAAATAATTAAAATCAAGGGATCCCCTCTCTAGTCCTCAGATTTAGGAGAAGCATACATTCTCCAATATAAATCCATAATGAATAATGAAAATAATAAATAGATATAACAACGTAGGCCATCGTAATAAATATAATATAACTAAACATATTCTAATAATAGAAATAATAAAATAAATAATAAATGAAATAAAAGAAATAAAGTTTTTGGAGTTAAAGCTGTAAAAGGCTTGCCAGAGTATCCTTTGAATGGTAATCAAACCCCATTTCATCCTCCTTTCTTGCAAAAGGTGGGGGTTGTTCTGATAAGAAAGTGGGTGGTTTGGTGTGCTCAGTAGCTAATTCATTTTAATTGAAAAAGTAATTAACCAAATAGGTTATTAATCAATTTTAGATTTTGATTAATATAAAATGATTATTTGATTGATATGAATGCCTAAGTTCATTTTAGGGGTTAATCTAGTTCATTTAAGAAAAATGATATTTGATTTGAAAAATGCCTTATTTCAGTTTTAAAGGGCTTAATTCAGGGATTAAAAGGAAAGAAAAGGAAATACCATAACCTTTACTACCTTTTGTTTTCATGATTTGGGAATTGGACGGTTGGAGGGCTTGACAAAACCGGAATGAGTTTCCGTTGTGTTTGGGGAATACTATTTTTTTTGTACTTTCTAGACTTTTATAGGTGTCAGAGAGCTTATCCTGGGTGGCCCTCACAACTCATGACATTGTCCGTGATAAACCTCTGTGCCTATTGCCTTTCGTGAGAAATAGTAAGCTCTCACAGTCCCTGTAACGACTCGTGAAAGAGCCTGTGAGAAGCTTCTGTGTCTCTTCCCCTTTCTTTTAATCCTCTCACAGGTGATTGCTTCCTTGTCACGGCCCATGACGTTGGCCGTGACAGGCCTTTGTACCCCTTTTCTTTAAAAAACATGATGTATGCCACGTGACACCAGGGGTTTTATAGTTTATAAAGCTCAATGTCTAATTCTACCCTAGGTCTAGGCAAGTGCACCTATCTTTTAGGTAGTATAGTAGTAACGAGGTCGATACACAAAGACACTGACACAAGTATTAGCTCAAACTTAAACTATTATCTAGTTGAACCAAATTTGAGGTTAATAATAATAAACTAATTAAAACTAATATATGAAAGAAATAAAGGATAGATGATTGAAAATCAATGGTGAAGTTCATCTAGATATTGAATCCCTCTAAACTCTTAAGCATGTCAAGAACAATGGTATGGATCTTTCAAACAATGAATTAAATTTGACTCTCACTAAATTGGATATAAAGCTTTCTCAAGTGAATAAATCCCTAACTTACTAAGTATTATAAGAGAATCTCTTCTTAACCTATAATCAAATAAGAGTAGCATTAAATTCAAGAGAATAACATCCAAAGAAATATTGTAGGTCTATCTTTAGCACCCGTAATCAATTCTCTATTTACATGAGTGATTAATCTATATTAGGGTATCTTTACTCATTTAATATAGAATCAACATCCAATTAATAAATTGGTAATTGAAAATTAGAATAAAAATCATAAATCATAAAAATAAGACAATCCAAAGATGAAATTGATGTAAAACCAAATATTCAATTCATACAATCAAAATTAGGGTTCATAATATCTAGATGAATGAACAAATTAATCCATAGTAGAAAATTTGAAAAGAAAATAATAAAGAAGGTAGAGAAAACTCAAACAATCAATGAATGGTGAGAAATCCCCACTTCAATCTTCATTCCTTTTTCAAAGTCTACAACTTTCCATCTTTACCATGAAAACTCTGCACTTTTCTCTCTCTAACCCATCTATAACTCAAGATATTGAAAACACTAGAACAAACAAATCAAATTCAATTTAAAGAGCAAAAATCACCAAGAATATGGAGAAAAATAAGGTATAGTTTTCTAAATATCAAACTCCTCTACAATTTGACATTTGTTTGTCCTCAAGCAAACCTAAGCATAATCAACAACACAAGCTCAAATGCCTTTTCCCTAAGACCAACTAAAGAGAACAAACAAAAAGAAGACAATCATTCAAAGAGATGCTCAATGTTTCAAAACACCTCGGTTTTCAACTAAACTAGGAACAAAGCCGTTGAATTTGGAATCCATGGAGGCACTAGTCCCTAAACCTAGCTCCAAGGGATTCAATCACCAATCAAAGATTTAGTCCCAAAAACACGATTTGTAGCCAGTCATCAAACCTAAGCTTTCCTTGAGACACTCCACCAATTTTCCATAGGAGCTGAGCTTTTCATTATTTTTCATGCACACAATTATGATATTTCATTTTTCTTTACAAGGGACACAACTTGACTAATCCCGTCACTAGTCTTTTTACGTGAAAGTAAATGCTTTGTGGCACCGATTTTGGGTTACTTAACTAGTCATGGAATGGAATAGCTGTCTACTAGCACTATTTATGGTTTTAAATTTTGATATTGCTTTTTGCAATATGAAACCAACGGAATAGGTTGATA
>CAOJBK010201226.1:0-15670 GCA_948294925.1 Codiaeum variegatum
CCCTTGATGCGAAGCAAGGATATCACCAAATCAGGATGGATCCAGATGATGAAGAAAAAACTGCATTCATCACTGAGAATGGCACATACTGTTACACCTCCATGCCTTTTGGCCTCAAGAATGCAGGTGCAACATACCAAATGTTAGTAAATAAGATGTTCAAAGACCAAATGGGCCAAAGTCTAGAGGCCTACATTGATGACTTGATTGTTAACAGCAAGAGCTTTAAAATGCATATGGAAGACCTGAGGGAAGTTTTCGAAGTAATGAACAAATATGGAATGAAGTTGAATCCCGAGAAATGTGCCTTTTTCATCCAAGGAGGAAAGTTTCTCGGATACCAGGTCAGCGAGAGAGGAATTGAGCCTAATCTAGATAAAGTAAAGGCTATCTTAGACATTCCAGCTTCGAGGAATGTAAAGGAGGTACAAAAGTTGACAGGGAGGCTTGTAGCCCTTGGTAGATTCTTGTCAAAAGCAGCAGAGAGATACCTATCATTTTTCAAAAAGTTGAGGAAGAATGCATCTTTTGAGTGGTCAAAGGATTGCCAAAAGGCCTTCAAAGAACTCAAGAATTATCTAGGGTCAGAGTAAGTGCTGAGTAGATCGCTACCTAAGGAGGAGTTGCTCATATATCTATCTATTTCTCCGTATGCACTCGAGGCTATGTTAGTAAGGGAGGAACAAGGGAATCAAAGATCAATCTATTACTTCAACAAATTCCTGTAGGGACCGGAGTTGAATTACTCACCAATTGAAAAATTAGCTTATGCTATTTTGTTATCTTGTAGGAAATTTAAAGTATACCTCCAGGCACATCAAAGGATAGTAGTAACTGACAAGCCCCTCCAAAATACCCTCCATAGGCCAGAAACCTCTAGAAGAATGCTGTATTGGTTAGTGGAGCTTGGGAAATACGCTCTCCAATATAGGTCTTGATCGGTGATTAAGGCTCAAGTATTGACAAATTTTATATCTGAATGCTCATTTCTCAAAGAAGGAGGGGAACCTAGAGAAAACAAAGCTGAAGGAAGCTTTTCAACCACTTGGGAGCTGTATGTGGATGGTGCGAGCTCCCAAAAAGACAGTGGGATAGGGATTGTTCTTAGGAGTGGTACAGGGGTCCTCCTCGAGTATGCTTGGAAGCTAGATTTCTCTACTACGAATAATACAACCAAATACGAAGCACTTGTACATAGACTCAGACTGAAAGACTTCCTATATGTGGAAAAATTATGCATCTATAGCAATTCACAGTTGGTCTTGGGGCATGTCGATGGAGTATTTGTGGCCAGGAAAGAGGAAATGGTGAAGTTTTTGGACATCGTCAAAGAACAGGTTCGCAAGATGAAAGAAAAAGGGATAATAGTGGAATACAGAATGGTCTCGAGGCTAAAAAATTACAGAGCGGACAGTCTAAGTAAACTGGCAGTAGCACATCCTTCAGGGTACCCGGATAAGGTCTTCATTGGATATGTATCAACCCCTAATATAAAAGAAGGAGAAGAGGTTATGGAGGTGGACGAAGAGACAAGCTGGATAGATCCAATTAAAGCATATTTAGAGAAGGGGGAGCTACCTCAAGAGGCGAAAAAGGCGAAGAAAGTTAAAAGAAGGAGTTCCCATTTCTCCATTCATAATAACATCCTTTATAAGAGGGTCTACTAGCTCCCTTAGTTAAAATGCCGCAGGCCAAGCGAAGCAAAATATGTCCATCATGAGATTCACGAGGGGTCTTGTGGGATGCACATAGGTGGAAAAGCCTTGGCAACCAATGCACTTCGGCAAGGATACTACTGGCCCACGATGAAGATGGATGTGAGATCCTTAGTGAAGAAATGCCCATCATGCTAGAAGTTTGCCAATTTGATAAACATGCCAGGCACCGAGCAAGTTCCCATATATAGCTTCTGGCCATTCAGTAAGTGGGGAATAGATATTGTGGGCCCTTTACCTATGGGCCCAAGACAGAGAAAGTTTCTGGTGGTAGTAGTGGAGTACTTCATAAAGTAGGTTGAAGAAGAGCCCTTAGCTACAATATCAGTTGATAATGTCATCAAGTTCTATGGAGAAATATCATATGCAAATTTGTAATTCCTTACCAACTAATTAGTGTCAATGGGAAGCAATTTAACAATGCAAAAATCATGGAATTTTGTTAAAGTTTGAGCATCAAACAACATTTTTCCTCGATAGCCCATCCTCAGACCAATGGAAAAGTAGAGGTGAAAAATAGAACTATCCTCCAAGTGATAAAGAGGAGACTAGAAGGATATGGAAGGGACTGGGTCAAAGAGCTCCATCATGTATTATGGGCATACCAAATGACACCAAGAGAGCAGACAGGTGAAACTCCCTTTTCAATGACCTTCGGCACAGAGGCTGTCATCCCCGTTGATGTAGGACTCCCTAGTGAAAGAGTCCTTTACTGTGACGATAGTGACCAGATGAGGAGGATCGAATTGGATCTGTTGGAAGAATTAAGAGAGGAAATATCCATCAGAACCACAATATATAAGTGAAGGACAACAAAGTACTTTAACATGAAGGTGAAAAATAGAAAGTTTGGAGAAGGGTGTTTAGTAATGAGAAGCCTTGAAGCCACTGGAAAAAGAGAAGGAAGTGGAAATCTAGCCCTAACATGGGAAGGACCCTCAAAGTTCAACAAGTGATTGGACCAGGAACTTACAAATTGTAAACTCTAGAAGGTATAGAGATACCTCACACATGGAATGTGCAACATTTGAAGATGTACTATTAGTGAGAAATTTAATTTAATAAAAATCTGCCTTTTAATATCTTGAAATATGTATTTTCTTCTAGAAGTTAGTGGAACTCCATTGATTTCCATCTTTTGATGACAATTGGAGTCTCCTTTCTTTACCCTTGCCCCTCTTCACCAGCCCATTGCCTCTGGCCATTGTAAAATACAAACTTCGAGGTTTCCCAACTCCGAGCTACCACCTTGGCTTTCTCATTCAACCCCTCTTGAGGGCCTCCAGTCAAACATGCTATATCTCTTGCTGTCCCATCGTTAACCACTGGCGAATTTGGGTTTTGATTACCTCTAACGAACCTCCTCAGATAACCCTGCTTAATTAATCTCTCGATTTCCTCCATCAAGTGTCTGCGAGAATCTGTGATATGACCATGAGTGTTGTGGAACCTGCAGAACTTGGTTTTATCCCTCTTATTAGGGTCTTTTTTTATTGGCTTGGGCTTTTGCCATATAGCTTGATCCTAGAATGTAGCAAAAACTATCTTGATCTTGGCATTTAGCGAGATTAACTTAGTTATGTCAAAGGTATTTATGATTGGCTCCCTTACCTTTTCTCTTTGTGAAATAACATCCTTTAATCCACTTGCTCCTCTAGCCTATACTTTCTTACTATTCGACGGGATATCCCTTTGCTCTGCCTTCCATTTTTGAGCAAATTGGCTCACTCGGAAAGCGTCATCTTGTCTGATGTACTTTTATGCTATCAACATTGCCTCTTCAAAGCTATTGGGAAGCTCCTTAGATAGTTTCTTAAAGAAACCGACATGTGTCGTACATTTTTGCAGAGCTTTCACTGCTCTGGCTTGGTTCAGATTAGTTACCTTCAAAGCTTTTGCATTGAACCTGACAAGGAAATCTCTTAGGGATTTATCCTGTCCCTGTTTAATGAGCTTTAAGGCTTACGTTTGCATTTTTATGGGGATGCTGGCTGCGAATCTTCTAATGAAATTCTCTACTATCTGTTTAAAGTTTTCTATACCTCCTTCCTTTAAGCCATCGTACCACTTTGTGGCCGCTCCGTCCAGAGACCCTCGAAAGGCCCTACATAGCGCCTCATCGTCCCCAGTTTGAAACTCTATCTCATGCTTATAGTTAAGAACATGGGCCCTTGGATCCGTGGATCCGGTATATTTAGTGATATTTGGAGCTTTGAACGTACTTGGAATCCAGTAACCTGCTACCTTTTCGATGAACGGGGATTTTAATTCCAATTTTAAGTCCCCATCTCTAGATCTCTTTCCTCCCCAAGCTCCTCCATTCACTTCTTTACCATTTCCCTCATCTCACTTGGCTCTCGACTTGTACCCTTATGTTCTCTTCTTCGGGATCGTGATCATTCATGAGTTCTATCATGCTCTCTTATCCCTCCCAGCCTCTTCCTCTTCAGCCCTAGGCTCAGTAAAGTTCGTTGAGCTCTTATCATTCTGACTTCTTTGCCTTTGTCTCTCATCTTCTCCTATCCTGTTGGCCGACCCCACATGATCACCTCCCATGGCCCCTACTTCTGACCTTACTCTGCTAGCTGTTGCCCCCGGCCTTTCCTCCCTCTCTCCTTCGGGTGTTTGGAAGAGTCGCGTTCTGGCGGGGTCAGCTGCCATGGTGTCATTTATCTACCACCCCTGAGGACTCTGATTTTGTAAGAGTTGTAGGAATGGTGCCAGTGTGCTTATAATGACATTCTGGATTTCTGATGATAAGTTAGGATGTGCACTAGCTAAGGCTGCTTGTGGTGTGATTAAAGTAGGATTGGTTTGGGTGTTTCTGAAGAGGTTTGCCAGGGCTTGGAAAGATGCTCTCGGATCTAGGGTGGTATTGACATTGGTGGTTGGCGACATTTCCTAGTTATCGTTTCCAGGAGGTTGGCTTGGTGAATGCTCAACATTGTGAGTTCTGTCATTTTGAGGGTCATCCATCGCTGAAAATTTTTGAAGGTGCAAGGTTTCTGTATCAAGAAATGAAAGATAATGTAGCTATCCCCCTAGAAAGTGATTTACTCTGAGATCAGGAAAATGTTTTTTGAAAAGAAAGTATCCCACAAACGACGCTAATTTGGTAGGCTCAATGCCTAACAAATTCTGATCTCCAGATGTGAGTTGGATTGGATTTAGATATATGCACAAAAAATATGGTGAGCTAAGAGGGCCAGGCTTGTTTCCTAGCAATGGCCCTCCGATGCTCAAGTTAGTAATGGACTAGGATCCCTTAGGTTTTCACAGGACCTTTGGGAGAATAAGAGATTTCAGTAGTTTTGAGCTAGTTGTTACATACCTAAAAAAGTGTGCCATCATTGGATATTTATAGTAATCACCTAGGCCACATGTCTTATTGTAAAAGGGCCACATGGAAGCCTTTGTACAAAGCAAGGCATAATCTTATCATGAATGAATAACATCTGTCAAGACTGAGCTTCTAACACGTGTCATGAGGAGGGTGGCCGAAGGTCACATTTGAGATATACCTTCGGTATATTTTATGGCAAGGTCGAAGGTCGAAGATGACAAAATTAAGGGCCTGGGCCCTTAGTCTCTTTATATCTCTTAGGCGTATTTGGGCCCAAGTCCATTAGACCTATTTGCACTGACCCGTATCATAGGCCAATAGTCCAAACTTTACTTGTGGGAAGATCGAATCATGACAATTCTTAGGGAGAATGATAGGTTGATAGGAGGGTTGACAGTGAAGATGTTGGTGATAATGAGACATTAGTAGCAGAAAACTCTCATCAAGGATGTGGTTTAAAGAGAAAAGGTAATGGTGAATATCGAGGGAGATCTAAATTTCAATCTACGCCTAAATATGATTATAGTGAAAAAGATTGTTATTATTGTGGGAAGAAGGGGCATATTCAATGGATGTGTAAAGAATTGAAAGATGATATCAAAAGAGTGAAAAATTTAAATGGGAAAGGAATTAAAGAGAAGGGAGAAACAAATGTTTATTTAGGTGACTTTGATTGTAAAGATGGACCATTCATGGCTATGGAGGATGATGAAGGGAAGCATCAAGGTGAATGGGTTTTAGATAGTGCATACTCCAACTATATTTGTGTGAATTATGAGAGTTTCACAAGTTATGAGCCTTGTGAAAATAAGTTCACTTTAGCTGGTGCAATTGATTTAAAAATTGAAGGAATAGGAAAAGTTAAGGTGAGAACTCAAGATAGGGTAGTGAGAAGGTTAGGCAATGTGAGGTATGTGCCAAAAGTAAAGAGGAACCTAATCTCCTTTGGTAAGTTGGAGAAGAATGGTTTGAATTTCAAATCTAGTGATGGTATAATGAAGGTGACTAAGGGAAACTTAGTAATCATTAAGGGTGAGAGGAATAAACATAATATGTATGTATTGTGGGGAAGCACCATTATGAAAAATGGAGAACCTGTTAGGCATTATAATGAGAAAAAGAAGAAAAAAAATGAAGTGAAGTTTGGATCATCATTCAAAGTAACTTTTGCTGATGTTGTTCGAGAGATGATGATAACATGATCAAGAGATTCTAATATAAGATGAAGACTTTTGAATTGTTGATTGTAAGATTTTGAGTCAATGTGGATATTGTTGACATTATGACTCAAAATCCTAATAGATTTCGAAAAAATATTTTCCTATTTGTGTGTGAAAAATATTCCTTAATTATGTAGGAGAATATTTACATTATTGAGTAGAATTCCTATTTTAATTTTTTCTTAGATTAGAATTCTTACTTAGAGAGGTAATAGATAACATTATAAATAGGAGTGTTAAGGAGAAATTTATTTAAAGTGTTGCGTTGAGAGAATTATTATGAGACAACAAAATTTTTAATTTTTTGAGAATAGTGAAAATGGGAGGATTTAACTACCATTAAAATATTGTGTGTTTTTCTTTCCTCCTAAATTCAGATTAAAATTTACAACACTTACCAACCTCCGTTTTCAAAGATTATTATTTGGTTAGACTCATATCTTCTTGTACGTTATTGAAAAAGTGATCAACATATGTACAAAAATTAGAAATATTGGAAGGGAGGAATTAAGTAGTTAATTTGATTAAACTTTAATAATTTTTATATAGTCTTTCAAAATAGGAGGATGAAATAATTAATGTAATCAAGCTTTAAAAATTAAAGAGTAAATTATTATCTAATCCCTAAAATTTATTCAAATTAACTATTTCGTCCCTGCATTTAGAAAATAATATGGAAGGCCTCAAAAATTTAGTGAAATTAACTATTTAGTACATTCAACTCTTATTTTAAAACTTTTTGCAAATTGGACATTTTTCAATACCATACAAGAAGAGAAAAATGCAACTTTATATTAATCGTTGAAAATAGAACTTGATAAGATGTCAAATACAAACTTAAAAAATTTTTTTGATCGAAGTTTTTAGATATGTATTTCACATGTTACCAATCTCTATTTTTAATGATATGATTGAATTGTTTTTTTTATTACTGAAACAATGATCAACTTATGAAAAAATTAAAAAATAAGAGAAGAATGGATTAAATAATTAATTTAATATAACTTTAAAAACCTCTCCTATCATTTTGGGGATGAAACACTAAATTTGATCAAATAGATTAAATAGTAAGTTATCAATATGCTATTGGGTGGTGTTTATGTTTAAAAGGAAAGTGCTTTGCCTAAAAACGAAAGCCAGCCAAGTGGAGTGAAGCCATGAGCCATGTAAGATTTTTTAAAAGAGTTGATTGATGACAAGGACAAGTTATCTATGCACAGAGCACATGGGGTGCAACCAAATACTTTACTCGTGTCAATACCCCCATCAATTTGCATGGGACCACATATTATCAGTCCACGTGTAACTTTTTAATTGAGTTTTTAACTTTACAACACTCTCCCTCCTAATCACCCAATACTTACTCTCCCTTCAAGTTAGTCTAGCCGCCATTATTTGACCCCTTCTTTTCATTGTATTTTTTTACCGTTTTCCCTCAAATTTTTACCTTCTTGTTTTTCATCAAATTTTGATTCCATATCATGTTCAAATAGTAATAGTATAGGAATGGCAACGGGCAAGTCGGGGTCGAGTTACGTCCAACCCGATCCCAACCCGACCTGCCCCCACCCAATAAATCGAATCTGTTCTGTAATCTGACGAATTTTTTTTTTCCGTTCTGTAACCCAGCTAAATTTTGTCTGATAGCGTTTGATGCTAACTACTGAATTTATATGGTTAGACTTTTTAAAATTATGATTTTGTAATTTAAAATTTTGATAAAAAATAAAAAAATAAATGTTGGAATCAAGTTTTGAAGAACAACTTCAAAATCAATCCCAAATTAATTTTAGAGTTTTTAAATTAAATCCCTTCTCTATTGTAAGAAGTATAATTTAATACAATAAACTAATCAAGTATATATTTATATGTCAATCTAAATCCTCACTTATTATACTCAAATGAAACTTTAAAAAAAATCTTTATAAAAAATTTTATTTTTATAATTAAATTGCATAAAATGAAAAAAAAATATATTTGTAAATTTAAGAATTGAACCCATTTTTATTTTGCTTCTTTCATTATTTTAGAGACAAAAGAAATTAGGTAAATTAAATAATATTATAGGCCTTTTAGAATTTCTAGAGTCCCTTGTCAATATTTTATTGGAATTTCATTTTCTTATATTTGGTTTTTTCATCACATCTACTTAATTTATATCATAAATTTACAAATATCAACTAGACTGGGTAAAAATTATTTTTATCTAGTTGTTATTTGCGGTTGGCTCTCTCAAATTTAAATTTAACTTGGTATTAGAATTAAAATTGATCATTGCACTCTTCCGTTTTGTCATAACTCATACTAAAGCTCCAATTGTTTATAACTTTTGGCATACTTCTAGTTACTTTCAATTGTATTTTGTCCAGTTATGAACTAATGAGTAAAAAACTTGTTTAAATTCAGTGTAATGCACTAAGTCAATAGGAGAGAGATATTTTGAATAAAGAAGGTTATGATATTTTTTTTCATTTGGTAAAAAAAGATTACAAATTCATTATAAAATTTTAAAAAAATAACTACAAATTGGCTTGTTACATGAGATTAGCTAATACATCGAGTTTAGGTAAGTTTTTTTTAGGACTAATTACTCTTTGACGATTTTGTTTCAATTTCATTTGTTCGCCACGTAATATATTTCCTCCAATTGTGTTTTTTTTTCGTCAAAATCCTCCAATTGTGTTTCACTTGGTGATAAGCTTTCAGATTTATCATTTCACAGGATTTCAAATAGTATCATGCAATAAATTTGCATTTTTTTAAAATGGGATTAATTAAAAATTGTATCCTCCTGCAATTTTTGAAAGATTGTTAAGAATGTATAATATTGAAAACTGTAACACATCGAATAAATAGAAAAGATGTTGAACAATTAATATAAAAATGGACTTTCAATGGATAAATTTTAAAAGTTAGCCTCACAAATTCATATTCAAAACTTAACATAATATTTTTAAAATGTATTTGAGTATGTGAATGAATGATGAAATGTGAAAAGGAGTTTTGTTTGTTTGATATACGAATGCTTATCTTAAGGAATAATCTATAAATGCTTAAAATTTGCATGCGTAAAAACTTTAACTATCTTTCAATTAGGTCAAAAATAGAAAAAATTGGTGGGCTGGCAATGTGGGGGGCCAATATCAATATTAGTGTTAAGGTTCAGTTCATGTTGTAGCATTATAATTTATATATTACTATTATAGTTCCCTTATAGGGCAACGCATGAAATGGAAGGAGAAGAGGAGGCATTGGCTCTTTGCTCATTTAGGGTAAAATTGGTACCCCATTTGTATGACATTTTTCTAGGAAATTAATTTGGACAACTCTTCAGTGAATGACACATGTTTTAATTGTCATTGATGATATATAGACCGGTGGATTGTCAATTTTTTATATTTATAATGTATGACAAAACAAGGATTGATTTGATTGGGTTTTGAGACTTGTGAGGGTAATTCATTTATCCCTCTCTTTGGTATGATCTTTAAGCACATATATATATTCTTGAATTATAAGTGATGTTCCGGTTCCTGTTGCAGCTAGAACGTCGTTAAACTAGACTTGACAACAATCACACCTACAAAATAATGGTAAGAGGAACTCAAGTTATATGCTTGGATAACAACTTCAATGATTAAGTCAATTAAGATTTTAAATAAAGATGATTGAAAGAAGTAAATAGAAGATA
This sequence comes from Codiaeum variegatum, assembly GCA_948294925.1. Taxonomy (NCBI): domain Eukaryota; kingdom Viridiplantae; phylum Streptophyta; class Magnoliopsida; order Malpighiales; family Euphorbiaceae; genus Codiaeum; species Codiaeum variegatum. The sequence continues at coordinate 9,970 of CAOJBK010201226.1, forward strand.
TCATTTAGTTCATCATTTACCTCAGGTTATCTTATGCTTTATATAGCATGTTCAAATACGATTATATCTCCACTTTTTCATGATCTTGGGTAATTGGCAATCATGGTTCATTGAATTGCAACTCAATTGCAATGAGAGTGTGCAGTCGTAGTCATCCAAGGGGCAGCTCGGTGACTTGCCCTCTGTGCTGGAGTGATAGATAACCCATGTAAGGGGGTTAAACCGCATGAGACTTCTACTCTTGTTGGGTGGATTTGTCCCATGTTTGTCTATATGAGCGACCTATGGTCGCTTGGAGTCACCGTGTTGAATCAAATACTATCACATGTCTCCCAAAAAAAATCTTTGATGAAACATCATAGATCATTAAAATTATTACTCTTCCCTCACGATGGTAAATTCTCTTATGGATATACAAGAATATTTTTTAAAATTCAAATTCTCCATATCTTTATTAGATTTTTAAATTTTAAAATTTGATTTGATCCATTCCTTGTTGGACATGTGTCATTGGTTCAAAATCCAAAGAGAATTTTCACATTTCACCTTATTACTATGAAAAGGGTTTTTATTTTTATCTTTCTTTTTTACTACCACAACACTCCTTTCTTTTATTTTTAACATTTCTTCACCCAAGCTCCTTGTGTTTTTTAGATCGAGCAACTATTTTAAAGATATTTTAAGGTAATTTTCTCTTTTGTTTCTACTCTTTGATCTTTTATAGGTTTGCCTTTAAATATGTATATTGTTTATTTCTTGATTTAATTTTTTTTCTTCCTTACTTCACAACTTGCCTAACTCCTTTATGTATGTCGACATGATCTCATGGATTACTGCAACTTGAAGCTATGTAATAGTATAATTATTTTTTAGGTGTTATTTATGCTACTATGTTATTTGGAGTTGTTTTTTTTTGGGCCTGCTTGTCTATTTGAACTTATGTTAAACTTATTAGTTGGCTCGTTGGTGTTGAAACTTAAAAAATTTATCTTAAATATGTGACTTTGCTTCAAAGCTTACATTGTTGTTGATGTTTTTACTCACTTATTATTCGTTGTTGTATGGACTTTATGTTGTTTTTTTTTTTAATAATAAGGTGTTATGTTATGAGATTGTGTTCATATGGAGTGTTACGCCCTTATGGGCGAGTAGCTTCCTTGCACTTGTTTTATGTTCTTTGAGTGTACATGAAGTGTTGCTCTAAACTAGTTAGGCAAACTATTTATAAATCATCTATTCTTGTCTTTTAGATGGACCTTAGAATGTCGTTTAGCCTTGCTTCGCTCTAACCCTGTTCCATCTCTCTGTTGTTATGCGAACCCGATGTGGTGATTAGTTCGCTTATAAAATGTTATATCTTTATTAGTTGCTTGCCTTTAACTATTAGAAAGGTTTTGAAGAGGCAATCTACTCTCTAAAAGTTACCCGTATTAAGAGTTAGGGGTGAGCTCTATTGTGTTGTAGTGACCTTTCCTAGATGAGTTACCCCTAAGTTTCCTTTTTTTAGCTTTTAAAGACCCTCTTATTTGTTGTTTTAGCAAGAGGAGTGAACTGGGATATTGATTGTTATTTTAGAGTTAAATTTGGAATACAAGGTTGTCATTTTTGTATCAAGGGCGAGCTTCACCCCTCCAGCTTGTCGTTTTATGTGTTGAGTGAGGGGGAAAGTTATTGGTTTGCTTCAAAGTGAGTTAGTCCCTCTAGCTTGTCATTTCATGGCTCAAGCGAGGGGGAGGAGCTCTTGTTTTGAGCTTAAGGGCGAGCTCAACCCTTCCAACTCACCGTTTTATAGCGTCAGCATGAGGGATCTACTGTTTTGGGCCTAAGAGTGAGATCAACCCCTCCAACTCACCATTTTATGGGTTGACTATGGTAGGGAGTTTCCGTTTGAAGCCTAAGGGCAAGCTTAACCCCTCTAGCTCATCATTTTATGGCTTAAGCATGTCGAGAGCGACCATTTCGTACCTAAGAGCAACCTCAGCCCCTCCAACTTAGCCTATGAGAGCTCAACACCTCCAGCTCACCGTTTTATGGCTTGAGCGTCGGGGGGAGCTACCATTTTAAGCCTAAGGGTGAGCTTAACCCCTCTAACTCGTCTTTTTATGTCTTAATTTTTTTTTCTAAGTGTCATTTTGGATCATTTTGCACCAAATTTGTTACAATGAAGCTTATGAATATGCCTCTTTATAGACATAAGGGAGATATTTACTATTCTCAATTCAGAGTGCTCCTTATGGGCACATCATTTTGGGAATTATAGGAAACATTATTTGATGGAGAACCTGACTTACCTTTGGGTAAGCCACTTGGGACTTTGATTTTCCAAATCTTTTTTCAGATAAGGTTTTAAGTTAAATAGAGAATGTAGTTTGCCTATGGGTTTTAAGTTTCTTAGACCTTTAATTGTTGATCTTATCTTAATTGTGAGATTTATAGCTAAGTGGACCTGGCTCATCTATGGATAAGTGTATTTCATCTTTGTGGAGTCTACCTTATCTATAGATGAGGTTTATGATTAGATTGGTGGCCTAAATCACCATAAAAGTAGGCTTCTTGGGCATCTCAACTGCCTAAACAAGGTTTTTAACTCGAATTATAGCTAGACTCACCTAGGGGTAAGCTTCTTTTGCTTTTTGTTAGCCTACTTTATCTTTAAATAAAGTCTTTGGCTTAGTTTATGGCCTAACTCACCTTTTGGGTAAGCTTATTTAGCCTCCTTCTAGTCTACCTTGTATTTGGACAAAGTCTACGACTTAGATTATGACCTAACTCACCTTTGGGAGAGCTTTTTTAGCCTCTTTCTAGCCTACCTTGTTTTTGGACAAAGTCTTCAGCTTAGATTTTGGCCTAACCCACCTTTTGGTGAGCTTTTTTTTTACCTCTTTCTAGCCTACTTGTCTTTGGACAAAATCTTCAGCTTAGATTATGGCCTAACTCACCTTTTAGGGAGCTTTTTTTGCCTCTTTCTAACCTTCCTTGTCTCTAGACAAAGTTTTTAGCTTAGATTATTGCCTAATTCACTTTTTGGCAAGCTTTTTGGGCTTTTTCTAGACTACCTCGTCTCTAGACAAAGTCTTCGACTTAGATCATGGCCTAACCCACCTTTCGATTAGAGAGAATTGGATTAGATAGAAATTAAAAATTATATTTTTAAAAAATAAAATATTATATCTTAAAAAATGAGATTGTTGATGTGAAAAGTAAAGTTTTAAGATAAAGTGAAATCCTTTTATGATGAAAAGTGAGGTGCATGTAATCTTAACATATGGATTTTTAAGATCAAAAACTCATTAATTTATAATTGTTATAATAAAAGTGGTTTTTATTCTACATGGTTCTCACTTAGTGGCAGAGCTAGAATCGTAAATCACAAGGCATATATTAAAAATATAATCCTTATTTTTTTTACATCACTTAATTTTTTTATGAAGATTGAAAATATTATTATCATAAACATTTTAAAAATTTAACTAGACAATTACGCATGGTGAACCTATATTTTTATACCTTTAAATTTGACTCGTCAATACGAGCCCATAGACTCATATCGGGTCCAAATCGGACCTAAAACGAATCCAAAAAGTCATAAAAATTGATTTGAACCGAACCTATCAGAAATCGTGTGGGACCAACAGTCAGATGTGTGCACCACTAGCCAGGCATGTGCATCCACAGCCAGACATGTGTGCTCCTCTAGTGGCATGCGCTCCTCCTTACTGGCGTGCGATCCTCATGGTAGGCGTGCGTCGTCTCCTAGACTTGTTTGCCTGACCCCGAGCTTGTACATGACTTTTCTTATATGTCAAGTCCAATTATTTTTCTATAAATAGGGTCCTCCGAGTCATATTTCATAATAAGTTTTTACCGAGATACTCGTCTGAAATTCCTATTCTAAGCGCTCCGAACTTGAACCTCTGCCAAAACATTGATTCACAACTACCTTTGTGCACAATTGAGACTCATTCTAGCCTTATCAAGTCATCTGAACTGCATGTTCCCCGTCATCGCAAACAGAAGGTAAAATCAAACAATATTATTTCGATTTTTTAATTTCCATTTTCGGCTTAAATCCTAAAAAATGACTTAAGATCTCATACTCAAATTCATTTTCTTAATTAAATCTAAAATGATTAACAACCTATCCAATTAATTATTTTTGGTAAAATCAATTAGCTTCTGAACAACTAACCAACTCACATTTCAAAACAACCCTAACACTTCATAAGAAGAGAGAACAATGTGGGATGAGGTTTTCATTTTATGGGATATACCGGCAAACCTATTCGAGCTTCAACTCAAAATCATTTTTCTACCCTTTTATTTAGTATTATTATTTTTGTTTTCCATTTGATTTTTATTTTATTAGTTAACTTCGATTCACTTCAATAATATTTGTTTTATGTTCTACTTATTTGGGTATCATTTATTATAATGGTAAACAAGATAATTTTTTCTCGGAATGTATTAACTAATGGAGGAATCCTTCTAATTCGTTTCCTAACACATTGTTGTTAGTTGAATGTATCTCCCCCTTTCTATTATTTTGTTTTGTTATTTTTGTTATTTTTCAATCATTACTTTCTTTATTAATGTCTATCGAAAGGGAAATATGTGCCCTTTTTATAGTTAGAAGAGTGATCCCCTCAGTGTTTTCCTTTTTATTTATTAATTTCATTTTATTTTCAGTTTATTTATTATTGGGGATGTGTGCTCTTCTTATTACCAATTTGGCTAGAGGAGAGACTATTGTTTCCTTATTATTTCTACTTATTTTCCTTTATTTTTGTCATTTTTAATTTGCCATTCATACCAATATTTTATTCGTGCATCATTATCAAATGCTATAACCATACATTCATCAAGATATAACTAACATGCATACATGAAACCTATTTTAACCAAATCTTTATGATTTAGAGCCAAATTTGTTAGAAATTCATGTTTTTCTAAAAACTAATTTTGTATCAATCACGAGTCTCCGAATCCATACTTTGATTTATGGCTTGTCTTTTCCATTGGCACAAAATAACATTTTTTTAATGGAGTTAAACTAAAAATAGTTTCTTAATCACCAGAAAATGAAATATTTTTCAAAGTATTAAGTTGTGACTCGCACACACATCATGCACCTAACGAGTCTATGAGGGGTTCTACTCATGTGAGATTTGGCAATCGATGCCATGCGCAATATGATCCCCATGGTTGATTCCTCAAGCCTAAAGCCTGAGGCTTGATGGCGCTCCTGGAGGTTGGAACCTCACAGCTAATGACTCTACTGGGGAGGTTTTAAAGTTGACAAAAATAAATTGGGCTATTTTCGATACAAAACACGTTTGGCTAAAAAATTATAGGGCATTAGTTTCATGCATCACTTCACATGCACTTTTATTTCTAGGTAAATAAGGATAGAAAGTAACATCGAGTGATCTCCCCTCTGAACCTCTTTGCCAATAGTAAAATCATCCACTCCAAGGCATACTAACTTATCCTTTCAGTTGGGATAACGAGGTTACACTTAGCCGTTGGACCCATACAAATCTCTTTGATTCACATGTGGTTAGGTATATAGTGCCTCTAGTCATTAGGTAACCTTTCAAACCACCAAACCTCATGTAATTATTAGAGTTGACCCTAGGTCCGGTGTACCCTAAACTTTGATATAATCTTGACATCATGAAACCATTTTTCATTCATGCATATA
>CAOJBK010202042.1:0-10983 GCA_948294925.1 Codiaeum variegatum
ATTCCGGCATCAAGTAATTTGATCACTTCTGCTTTCACAACTTCCTTCATTTTGGGATTTAACCTCCTTTGTGGCTACACTACTGTTTTATAATTTTCTTCCATGATAATTTTATGTGTGCAAAAAGATGGGCTAATCCCCTTGATATCAGCTATTTTCCAAGAAATTGCTCCCTTGTAATTTCTTAAAAGATTCACCAACTTTTCTTTCTGCTCAAGGGATAACTTGGCATTCAGAATAACTAGAAGTTGCTTCCCTTCCCCCAAAAAGGCATACTCCAAATGTTATGGGAGTGCCTTAAGCTCTAATTTCGGGGGGTCTTCTATGGAAGGTTTTGTCTTTACCTCTCGGGGCATCTCAATCGGCTCATATCTCTTATTTCTGTTTAGGTATCCGCTGCCCTCCAATTTCTTCAATTCCTCTAATTCTTCATGATCCTCACTTTCTACCTGTTCCTGCATAAGACATCTTTCTAGGGGGTCCTTGAAAACAACATTAGTAACATAATTGAGGGACTCATGCTCACTTAGATCCTTGCATGAGCCCTCATCATCAAAATCCAAAGGGTGTGTACTGGCATAATGTTGTATAGAGTTACCTCTATACTGGCATATCCAATTTTCTATACGAGCGTATGAAACAATTCCATATGGGCATATCTAACAATTCCTATACTTTTTGAAAACTCTTTGATTCTAGATCGATTATTAGTACATTCAAAGTGTATAGAAATGAAATCTAAGTACCATAAATATAATCATGTACCAAATGCTCATAGATTTCTCAATCAAACATAATTTTGACAAATATTATCTTTTAAAGTACAATCATCTATAGGTTTTGGAATCATAAAAAAATATGAAGGATAATAAAGTAATCAATCTTTTGTCCTTGTACAAAGGAAGGTGGATTGGAAGGTGGTGGTGCACTAGGTCCAGCCGTATGTGATGACATACTCAATCCAGCAGAAGTATTTGAACCAATGGAAGTAGAAGGGATAAAAGTAGAAGTAGATGGAGCAAACGTAGAAGTAGCAATAGGGGGAATTATAGGAAAAGACTTACTGAGAGTGGGTTATGACTCTGATGGTGGAGGTGGATGCAGTTTTGCATAATCCCTATCGAACTGCTGTATTTTCTCTAAATCAACCAATAACGGCACACCATCCATAGTAAGACCATCTGGATGCTCCATATCTCAAGCTAAATTAAGCATTTATTTCATCACTTATATGCCTCCTGTAAGTGAACCATCTTTCTTTTTGGTTTGATTGACAAAGAACTTAAGCAAGAAGAAAGCCACATTCAACTGTACCCCCTCTCTCAAACTATCGAGGATCATCAAATCATCAGTTTGCACATTCTTCGTACTCTTGAGTCTAGCAATGATAGTATGGGATAACAAGTTGTGCATAACCCGTATATAAAAGTCCTTATAAGCCATAGCCTTCTCACGGCTCATATGAAATGGGGCATTGATCCCGATGTATTTCTTCCACTATATGTCCTTTTGCTCATACCTTACCTAATCAGTGACATCTTCTCTATAAATAGGAGAATCGATCTCCTCTTGAGTGTATAATCCCATAATCTGACCAAACTACTATTGACACCTTGTAGTCCTTGCCACAGAGCCTAAACTAAACATCCTTATTTGAGTTAAACCACTTACTATTACTGTAATGTGTAATAAAACTCTAGAGTAAGCTTGCAGTACACGGTCTCGTTGATATTAAAGAAGGTCCTCTAGCCCGGGAGTTCGATATACTACCTTAATTCCCCATAGAGTGAAGTTTGCTCCAAACTCGTTTACTCAATTATCCAGTGTGATAAAAAAAAAGGCTTATTAGCTAGTGTAAGGATCTCTTTTGGCCCTCTTGATCATAAAACTTTAAAATTTTATGGCTAGAAAAGAAAGAATCATTGATCAAGTGTGGTGGCATCAATGGAAAGGGGGCTTCCGCCTACTAGGTGTATGTGGTCTTTTCCTTCCCTTGGATTTAGCAACTCTCTTTCCTTTCCTAACTTTGGCCATCTATAAAACAACCACCCTAAACAAAAACTAACCATTCCAAGTGCAATTCACAAGTTAGTGCCTAAATCTTAGCCTATCCAATCATAACAAGCTCAAAATTAACCAAAAACAATATGTAAGTGCCAATTCTTGATCAAAACACCCTTAATATATTATTTAAATGCAAATTGAATGATCAAATTATCTAAAATTTGTTCAAAATCTCATTGTGGCATTTTGTCGAACATATTATGGGCAATATATATAGACAAAGATTAAGCAACAATAACATGATTTTGCAACCTCCATTTCATACAAATAGTTCATTGATCTTCAAAAATAATAATGATCTAATTCTAATAAAAAACCAACACTCATAAATATTCCACAACATAAAAACTAGGGTTTATATTTCACAGTATTCAATCAAAGAAAAAACCTAATTTTATATGGGAAAAATTGGTTATAAAAGAAATTAGAACAACAATTATGCTCAATCAATCTTCAAACACTGCAATCTTAATCCCTAATTCATGCTTCTAAACAAAAGTAATTAAAAATTGAAAATAAGGAACTTACTTGATTTCCTTTTGATTTGAAGCAAAAGAAAGATAATTTTAATCCAAATCACCAACAAATTGAAGAATAGGAAGAAAAGGAAGGGATTTTTTGAGTGATTTTTAAGTGTTAGGGGTGAGAAGATTTGTACGATTATGAAACAAAGTGTGGGAGTTAAGTTAAGAGTCGAGTTTCTAGTTTGAAAACCCGTGTAGGCGCACAATAAAATCTGGGGTGCACGAGGGAAAAATGAACATGTACAGGTCCGTACATAAGATTTTAATCTTGTTCCTAATTTTTTTATTTCATATAAAAATACGCACGATCTATTTTATTTGGCACAGTCCCATGCCTTTCTTCATGTAGATTTTTGTATTCAAACCACTCAAACTAGGAAACAAGATAGTAAGGCGCATGAGTCTGTGCACTTCCCCGTGCCTGGAGCAAGCTGACCCGTGTGAATTACTATTTCTCTAAATTATCAAGTTACCTCTCAAACAGAAAAGTGCATAGGGCTAGTGGGGTTTGGCACTCCCTGTGCCTGTGCAGTAACTCCCCATGCCTCTTTCTATTTCTAAGAAATTTCAAAGAAAAATTTCCACTCTTCATGTATCACTTGCCACACACCTCAATACATTTTTAAGCACCATAAATCCCTGCAAAACCATAACTTAAAGAAAATATAACTGTGCATTATCCCTTTTTGACAATGGTATTTAAAATGTGAACTAAAAAGAAAGAAAAACAAATTGAAAAACTATCAAATTTAGTGGATTGCCTTTCACTCAATGCTTCTTTAACATCGTTTTAGATAGATGTTGCAGAAGAATCCTAGGATCTTGAAGAACAACGCATTAAATTTCCTTGATTTCCTCCAAACTACCAAAAAATTACTTAACTCGATAACCATTAACAGTAAATTTTTCATTAGTTTTTCACTTAAGCAATTCGACCGCTTCCGAAGGATACATATGAATTACTTCAAAAGGACCACTCTAACATGATTTTAGTTTTCCAGGAAAAAGTTTGATGTGGGAGTTTAAGAGCAAGATTTTCATACCTAGTTCAAAATGCTTTCGAAGAAGCTTTCGATCATGAAGCACCTTTGTCTTTTATTTGTAAATCCTTACACTTTCATATGCCTCATTTTAAAGCTCATCCAATTTCGATAGCTGCAACATCCTATTTCCTTCGGTTTTTCCCATATCAAAGTTAAGGGCTTTGATTGCCCAATAGGCCTTACGTTCAAGCTCCACCAGTAAATGGCATGCTTTGCCAAATACTAGCTGGAAAGGTCTCATGCTAATTGGAGTCTTAAAAGTAGTCCTATAAGCCTATAGAGCTTCATTCACTCGATTAGACCAATCTTTCCTTGACGAGTTAACCTTTTTCTCAAGGATTAATTGTTTATTTGAGGTCTCAACTTATCCCGAAGTCTGAGGATGATATGGAGTCACCACTTTATGCTTAAAACCATATTTTTTCAGCAATTTTTGAAAAATTTTATTGCAAAAGTGGCTCCCTCCCATCACTAACGATCACTTTTGGTGTGTCATACCTGCTAAAGATAAAGTCTTTGACAAAACTAACCATAACAATAACATAATTAGTCTGGGAAGGAATTGCTTTCACCCACTTTGAAACATAATCAACATTAATAAGAATATATTGAAATCGAAAAGAAACGGGAAATGGTCCCATAAAATCTATACCCCATACATAAAAAATTTCAATCACAACAAAGTTTGTTAGGGGCATCTCACTCCTTCTTCCTATATTGCCTACTCTTTGGCATCTATTACAATGTTTGTAATAAGTATGAGCATCTTTAAACAATATAGGCCAATATAAACCATACTTTTTAGCAGTCTTTCTTCCTTCAAAGTGTCCACCATAATGCATTTCATGACAAAATTTTAAAACACTAACCTGCTCCTCTTCCAAAACACATTACAAATTCTAAACAAATAAGGCTCTTCCCAAAAATAAAATTTGTAAATATGAAATAGTCATTTCTTTTCTTGAAGCAACATATCCTTTCTTACCTCACCACATGCAAGATAATTACCTATGTTAGCAAACCTTGGGGTTTGTGACATAGTAAACAATTGTTCAACAGGAAATTCTTATAAGTCATTGGTGATGTTACTAGATTCATCATGAGATGAAAAGGGTAACTTAGATAAGTGATTAGCTACTACGTTCTCACTACCTTTCTTATCACATATTTCATAATCAAATTCTTGAATTAGTAACACCCACCTAATTAATTGAGTTTTCATATGTTGCTTTGTCAATAAATATTTTAGGGCTAAATGAACAATATAAATTATAACTTTAAAGCCAACTAAGTATGCCTTAAACTCATCTAATGAAAAAACAACGACAAGCATCTCTTTTTTAGTTGTGGTATAATTCAATTGAGGATCAAAAAGGGTTAGACTTGCATAATATATGGCTCTCAAAGTTTTATCAACCTTTTGTCCTAAAATAACCCCGAATAATTTGATGCATCACATATCAGCTCAAAAGGTAAAGACCAATCTGGGGCAATAATAGGTGCAGAAGTTAGTTTCTCTTTTAAGGTATGGAAAGTTGTCATGCATTTATCATTAAATTCAAAAGGAACATATTTTCCTATAATCTACTCAAAGGTTGGCTTATTTTGGAAAAATCTTATATAAATGTTATATAAAAATCAGCATGACCTAAAGGACTTCTTACATTTTTAACTGATGTGGGAAGGGGTAAATTAGCAATTAAATCAATTTTAGTTTTGTCAACTTCCATACCTTTACTAGAGAGTATGTGACCCAAGACTATGCCATGATTAACCATAAAGTGAATTTTCTCCTAACTCAAAGTAAGATTGCATTCAATACATCTTTCTAAAATAGAAATTAATTTGTTCAAGCAATAATAAAAAGAGTTTCTAAAAATAGAAAAGTCATCCATAAATGCCTCGATGTAGTCATCAATCATGTTAGAAAAAAAATGACATCATGCATCTCTAAAAAGTTGATAGTGCTTTACAAAGGCCAAAAAGCATATGTCTAAAAGCAAATGTGCCAAAAGGACACAAGAAAGTTGTCTTGGTCTGATCCTCTAGTGCAATAGCCACTTGATAATAACTTGAAAGTCCATCAAGAAAATAATAATATGCATGGCCTACTAACTTATCTAGCATTTGGTAGATGAACGATAAAGGAAAGTGATCATTTTTGGTGGCATTATTTAATTTTCTGTAATCAATGCACATGCGCCACCCCATCACCGTCCTGGTGGGGACTAGTTCGTTCTTTTCATTCTTCACCATGGTGATCCTCGTTTTCTTGGGAACCACATGAACAGGACTAACCCATATACTATTAGCAATGAGGTAAATTACCCATTCTTTCAAAAACTTAAGGACTTCATTCTTTACTATCTCACTCATAGTTGTGTTCAACTTACGTTGCATGTCCCTCTTTGGCTTAGCCCTTTCATCTAGAATTATTCTATGCATGCAAATGGAAGGACTAATACCCTTAATGTCTCTCAAACCCCAATCTATGGCCTATTTTATTCTCATAAGTTTAGCTATTACTCTCTTTTCTTCTTCCTCACTCAATTTAGACAAAATGATCACTGGAAAAGATTTGCCCTCACCTAGAAAAACATACTTTAAATGTTTAGGGAGCTCTTTAAGCTCTAAATTTTAAGAAGACTCCTTCTCAACACTTTGGTTCAATGTAACATCTAAAATCTCAATCTCATCATTTTCAACAATTTTAGCATTATTCAAATTTTCTAGATAACCTACAATTTTAGGACCTATAGGCTCAATTCCTTCATCAATTGTAAGTACGGATTCAAGCTCATCATAAAAAATATGTAGCTCAATTATATCATTAATAGTAGAATCAAAACAATCAATAAAGTAACATTCATCAATGTGTGAATTTTCCATGTGTATTGTGTCATAATGTGTGAAATTGTTAAATATGGAAAATACAACGGTGTGACCCAAAACAAACATAGTTAATTTTCCATGCTTAACATCAATAATAGTGTTAGTTGTTGTCATAAAAGGTCTACCCAATAAGATATGCAATTCTGACCTTTTAGTCAACCCATCACCCATCTCAGGCATAACAAAATCAACAAGCATAATTAAATCCTTAACTTGAACTAGCACATCCTCAATAATTCCCTTAAGGAATCTTAATGACCTATCAACTAATTTCAAGCACATTTTTATGGGTTTCAGTTCACCCAAATTCAGTTGGAGAAATAAGGAATAAGGCATTAAATTTATACTAGCACCTAGATCAAGCATGCGTCTTGCCTCTTTTTCATTACCTAACTCAATATCAATTACAAAACTTTCAGGATCTTTGGTTTTTGGAGGTAACTTATGTTGTAAAATAGCACTTGCTACCTCTGAAACAATATTTTTTTCCTCTAATTCCAGCTTACATTTTTTAGAATTAAGTTCTTTGAAAAAATTTGCATCTGGATTACATTAAATAAGAGAAGATTTATACTTACCTTTGACAACATCTTAAAATGCTCCTTAAATTGTTTATCATTCTTACCGCCTTTGAGCCTTTCGGGAAAGGGAATAGGCAGTCAGTAAGGATCAGTCGCCTTATGAAGCTTTGGAGGAGTTGGGCTCTCCTTCTCTTCCTCCTTATCCTTGAGCACCTTAGTATGTTCCTTATCATGCTCTTCCTCGTTACCTACATCACAAAGGTTAGAGTAAACAGTATTATCAATAACCCTACCACTTATAATAACCGTGATAGCCTTAGCTTCAATTGACTTGGAAGCTTTCCTTATTGCTTGTTGTGTATTTGTATAGCGATTTGACCCACTTAGGTCTCCACTTTCCTCATTGAAGTCTCCATAGAATCAAACCTTCTATTATTGGCCTCTTGAGTTTGAGTACTTACTTGAATAAACTTACATAGGGTTTCCTCCAAACTCAAATTTCTAGATTGTTGTTAAGAACCAGAATTTTCTCCTTGATATGGCCTCTTTTGCATGACTTCAGGCAATTGAGCATTATTGTTTCTCCACCCAAAGTTAGGGTGATTTCTCTAACCAGTATTTTATGTATTAGAATAAGGATCATTTTGAGTTCTTAGCTAAAATCCATTAAGAATTTGAGCTTCCTCATGCTCACCCAGTATAGAATCGAATTCGGAAGGATAAACAGTAGCACCATGTCCTTGTAGTCCACACACCTCTTAAACATGAACTGGTGTGTTACCTTGCCTTCTTAGTAGCTCAACTTAGCGAGTTAATTTAGCAATTTACATAACCATGTCTATGCTATTTGATACCTCATGTGCAATAGCTCACCTACCCCTTACATTCTTTTATTGGGAATTAGTTTCAAGCGTTTCAAACAATTTATAAGACTCATCAGGGGTAACCTCACTCATGGAACCTCTGACTACGTTATCAACTATCCCTTGGTTGTGATAAGTAAGCCCATCATAAAATAATTGATTTAATAGTTGCAAAGGATAGTGATGATGTGGACATTGAATTCATAGCATCTTAAAATGTTCCCATGCCTCATGGAAGGGTTCTCTCTCCATCCGAGTAAAAGTAACAATCTTTGTACACAAGTTAGCTATCTTTTGGTGGGAATAAAATTTTTGCATGAATTTATTGTAAATGTCTTCCCACGTAGTCAAAGAATTAGGAGGCAAAGCCATTAACCAAGTCTTAGCAGCACCTTTCAAAGTATAAGGAAAACACCTCATTCTTAATTGATACTCGTTCAGACCTTGAAAAGGAATAGTCTGGATTACCAAATAAAATCCCGAATGAAGTTAAGAGGGTCCTTAGTAGCCATCCCATGAAACAATGGTAACAAATTATAATGAATGGATTTTAGCTCATACTTTATAGTGTCAGTGTCCAGGCGGATGCAATAAGTAGATGTACCAATGACTAACTTAGCAAACTCATTCATAAGTCTCCTTCTTCAGCCATGATTCTCGATGGGTTAATTCGATTCCCGTTACCTTGGGTTTGTGGATCCTGAATTGCTGGTGCGTCCTCCGTGTTGTCTCTGTTCTCCATTCTGATTCTATACACGTTATTAATAAAAGGGATAAGTTCTCCTTTAAGAGATCTTCTCCCAAGCATAAAATTAGGAAAAATAATAGAAAATAAAAAGAAAATAGCAAACTAAAAAGCTATTAAAGAAAGAAAAATGTAATAATTTCTCACAAGATCTTATCTAGATCCTTAGCAACGGCGCTAAAAACTTGTTTACATCAAAATATAATAACAAATAGTGACCGTAAGTATATGAGCTATCATAGCAAGTGATGAGAATTAAGGTCGTATATCCCAAGGATTTGTTCAGCTTTATTATTTTATTTCTTAAGGTGCAAGTAAAAGTAAAATGAAGATTTTGGTTTGATTTGAAAAATAAAGTAAATTAAACAATTAATTAAAAATGAGCAATTTGTGTGATGGGTATATAATGATATGAACAAGTCTAGAGAAATTGACAATCCATAGTCTATCATTTATGATTTTGTATTGTTAATTCAATCAATTAAGTTTAACTCTCCAATTATTAATGCAATCAATCAACTAACGCCTATTCTACTAGCTACCGCATTCATAGAAGTAATCTAAAGAAAACATGCATCAAACAAAGGAGTTAAGACTAAAACTTATATTTCTAATTCATTTTAGAATCTCAATTTAATAGTTTCATATTTAGACTTACATTCTCGCTTCATCATCTAAACTCTAATTTAACTAATTGTTGATCAAGCAATCAGTAATTAGAATTAATTCAATTTAATTAAGCAAAAGTTTAACTCGATTAATAAATTTAACATCAATTAATCATATCAAGACTATTTCATGCTTCAATCTCTAGACAATAATGAATTTAGTTCATAATTGATTTAATTCTCAACATATCAGTAATAATTTGAAGAGAAATCATGCTTAATCTCCTTAATGAAAAAATAACTCAGAAGAATTAAAGTAATTAAGTTAAGAAAAGAAACCTCAATTAAAGTGCAGAAAAATCCCAATATCATTGGTGAAAATTCAACTTCAATCTTTAATAAAAACTAAATTAATGAATAACAATAAAAAGAATGAAAAACTAGTGAAAACAAAACATTCAAAAGCTAGTCTAATTCGATTCTAAACTAATTCTCTCTTAAGAAACTCATTTAGAATGGCTTAGACATCGCTTCCCCTCTGTATGCATCAATATCACTCTTTATATAGTGAAAAACTAGGTTTAGGATGTCTAAAATGCATAAAATTCCTCTTCCTATATAGACACAAAAGGTTGGCACGACCCTTTTTAAAGCATGCATGAGGCCGTGAGCTCAGCCATTTACCCTGTGTGGATTTCTATCTTCTGTGATCCCAACTTTCAGTTTTTCCTGTAAACGGCACGGGTCATCGCACGGGTCCAAGTAGATTCATACGGCTCGTGCTTGGCATGAATTCACCAATATCATATTTTCTTAAGTCCAAATTTTCTTAAAAATTGAAAAAAATATTTTTTAAAAGTATTTTTATCATATCATGAATCCCCAAACCCAACTATGATTTGATGGCCAACCTTTTCCAAATTGGGAAAAATAATCAGATTTTCCTAAAAATGAGGTTTATCAAAATGGTTTCTCAATCATGTAAGAATGATTTTTTAAAGATTAGATGGTGACTCCTATCACATCACACATGCACACAAATGGACACATGTGGGTGTACGAATGTGGGATCTGGCCACAATCATGAAGCCATGTGCAATTTGACCCATCGTGGTTAGTTTTCTTGAGCCATAAACTTGTAGACACATTAGAAAATCTTGCGGGCTTCGAATGGGGCCTCATAGCTGGCGACTCCACTTGGGACGTTTGGAAACTAACACAAAACTTAAGTGGATTTTTTTTTTATAAAAACACCTTTTGGCTTAAGATTGTGTGAAAGTGGGCTTTCATGTATCACTTCACATGTTCCTTTACATTAGGAAAACCTGGATAGAGAGTAACATTGAGTGGGCTTCCCTCTTGAGGACTGCTTTACTGTTAGTGAAATAATCCAACTCCAAGGTGTATCCTCTGATCCTTTCGGTTGGGATAACAATGTCGCTCGTACCATTGGACGCACATGAACCTCCTTGGTTCACCTGTGGTTAGTTATATAGCACCTCTAGCCATTGAGGAACCTTTAAACTACCTATCCCCCATGTAATGATTAGAGTTGATCTTAGGTCCCATGTGTTAGCAGTGTATGCCCTAGAGCTTACACTCAGCATGTAAATGCAAACAAAAACCTAACTGGCTTTAGTATATATGTTCTTTAAGTGGATATATTCCTAGTATCGAATGTATATATGTCCCTTAAGTATTCTGTAGGGAATCTATTCTCAAA
>CAOJBK010202411.1:0-14466 GCA_948294925.1 Codiaeum variegatum
GATTTGTTTTAATCTATGATAGAGGAGCAATTTGCTGGAAGAGGCCCAAGAAATGATATATTGCAAACTCTATTACAGATGTCGAGTATTTTGCTACATAAAATGCTATAAATTAAAGGTGTTTCGATTTTCAGTTCGTAACTGAACTAAGTGTGCTTCCTGCCATTCAATCGCTGGTTTCTCTCTACTGGGAATAGAATGGAACAAATGCTCTGGCAAAAGAAACAAGGTCTCACTGAAAATCCAAACACAAAGAAAGGAAAAACCATGTATTCAGACTAAGGTCATTGGGACATGTAAGGCAGAAAATAGTGTCAGCTGGTAACACAACAGATCCACTGACTAAGGCTATTAGTCAACTAACAGTTAAACTTCCATCTTCAAAGATGAGTCATAGATACTGAGTTGTTTAGCTCTACATTAGATCTAGTGCAGGTGGGAGATTGTTAGCAGCGTATGCCCTAGAGTCTGTACTTTATATATATTTGTAATCTTCATCCATTAATGGATTTTGATATATAAGTTTTTGTTTAATGATTAGTTTCATTTCAGTGTATTACGTATATATGGTCCTTAAGTTCTATATAAGAGAATCTATTTTCAAAGAGTTTAAGACAAATTCTTTTTGTCATAAACTTTAAAGATAATTCACGGTCATAGGATTGTTGGTAGGAATTTAATTAATCCAGAGAGAACCTCACCTCTATTTTCATCTATTATAAGTATGAGATACTTGTTGGTATGGAGGTAGCGAGTCTCACACTACAGACATGTGATGTCATGACAACATGTGGACACTCATGAGATAAGTAAGTTGAATAGTGACATTAAATGATAGACACATGGGTTTTATCCAATAGTCAATGTTTAATCATCTAGATTATAATTGTGCATATAATCCTTAGACTTGAGGTGACATGTTATCTGGCATATTGGTGGCTATGGTTTGTTACTGCTTACATACCGATGCTATTCATGTATTGGTATAGGGTATGTGGTGGCCATAATCAGTAGTATGTTAGGATAAGTGTTTAACCAAGAAAGAATTCATTAACTTGGGTAACTAAGGAAGGAATCCTTTGACTTTTGGTTATTCTTGATATGCAAATCTTTGATTAGAAAGGATAAGGTACACTGTAAAGAGTTTCTAGTTTGAATCGGTTTATCAAGAACTCATACCGGATAGAAGTCATATGACCTAGCACATAGGGTTTGATTTATTCCATAACCCTAGCTGAGATCGGGATTCTGTAATTAAGGGATTTGAGTACATGGTAATTATAATCAAGATGTCCATGAAATGTCAGGGATTTATACCGACATTCATTTCTAATTAGGTAGTCTTGATATGTTATGCTAGATGTCACTAACGATTTATGGGAGTAAGTACGAACTGTGGATTACATACTTAGTGTGAGTAAGTACGAACTGCGGATTACATACTCAGTGTGAGCAAAAGAGTTTTCTTTATCCCATTGCTAATTAGAACATGAACCTAGCAAGTCACACACCATAAAGTGTATCCTTTAACTTGGTATTTAACTTTGTTGATAATTGATTAAAGAGTTTAATTAATTATTAACTTACATTGGGTTAGACTTGTAATTAAATTTACAAAGATCCTAGCATATCTTGATGTCTAATTTATTATGGGATTTATTCAATTATGTCATAGTTTGCATTGGATACAAATTGGTGTGACTAAATTGATATGGACTATGGTTGATAATAATTAATCTACATGATATGTGATTGATTATAGGCAAAGATGACTCCTACTAATTACTTGTTCTAATCACTTTGATTAATTGATTTTTGATCAAGTCAAGTAAGTCAAAGGATGATGGTGTTAAAAGCCACCATCTTTGACTTACTTTTTCTTAATAAATTTAAGAAGTTTGGTGGAAAGTAACATGGTCAAATTAGTAAGAAATGGTCTTCATAAGTGGCCGGCCACACTTGGATAAGAAGAGACTTTGAATTCATCTTCACTATTAATCTTCTTCTTCAAAAAGTTAGAGAGAGAATCTCTCAAAAAACTAGTGAGAGAAAATTCATTTTTTTCAAGTGTGTGTTCAACCAAAGTCCAAACACAATCCCTAAGGTTTCAAGTTCTCAAGCAAGAACCAAAAATTGGGCAACCAAGAGAGGGTTAAAGTTTCTTCAAGGAGGAAAGGAGACACAAGCCAAGGTATAGCTTTGGTGTGAGTCAAACTAGAGGCTTCACACTTGGGGAGATAAACGAAGGGGGGAGTTGAGGTATATCATACATTCTAACCCTTCTTTGTTTCATTGTGTTTTGCATAATAATTGGAAAGATCCTTGATGTTGAATATGGGTCCATTTTAGGTTTAGTAATTTGTTAAAGAGTTTAATGAATATCTAAACCCAACCATGTCAAAATTGTTTTGGCATGGTAAATGTTTCATAACAGTTTTGAAAACTAGAAATTGAGTAACATCATATTTTTACAAAACAAAATACTACTGGAAAATGAATTACTAGAAAATCTATGAAATTAATTTTTGCTTCCGCTACATGCCTTCGTATTCTCCCTTCAGTGGATCTAGCCAAGTCTAAAGCCATACTTGACATACGGCCTCCTAAAACTGAAAAAGAGATAAGAGGTTTTCTTAGTCACCTCCAGTACATTAGTCAGTACTTCAAGCAGTTGGAAGACACCTATTGACCGATATTCAACCTTCTTAAGAAGAACTCCCCTAAGAAGTGGACTATGGAGTGACAAAAATCCTTTGAACAAATTAAGAAGTACCTTCTCAGTCCACTAGTTCTACAACCTCCTAATCTTGGTTAACCTCTGGTACTTTATTTAACTTTTACTGAAGAAGCGATGGGGGCGATGCTGGCACAAAAAGCCCCAGATTCACATAAGGAGAATGACATCTGCTACTAGATTCAGAGAGATGAGCAAAGTTTACCCGAGGCTCTCTAAGCGTATACTTATGGTACACATGATGAACTCCACTTGTACCTGAGGCATCAGTATAGGTGACCCGATCAGTAATCTAGGAAAGTGTGTGCCAGGTCTGACTAAAACTAGACAACATATGTGATGTGGAGGCACTTATGCCTTAAGAAATAGAGTAGTTACTCCCACTGTGAAGCCTCCACCTCGAGCTAGTAGCAATGCCCACCCTCTGAGCCCAACCTTGACCAGTCTGAAATGGAGGTATCCCAACCATCAAATGAGATGCCATGAAATCTGGTTACCAGGCATCCACAAGTAGGTATTCCTCTCGAGATCTCCCCACTCTCCAGTTAGTCTAAAAAGCACCAAACACCCATTCTCTATTCTGCACTAGTGAATCAATAGGTACCATCCTCTCCTTGGTAGACTAAGCCATCACACACTCTCTAAGGAAGAACTCCATCATATTAGACGAGCCAATCAGAACCTGTCTATAAGTAAAGGTGATATCGATAGAGTGGCATTCTTCACTATCCAGTGAAACCATATGGAAAGGCCTCTAAATGACCTAGAATTGCTAAGAACAAAAGACATGTCAGAAACTCTTATGGGAGAAGGGTGAAGTTATCAGAACATACCCCAGTCAATGTGGCCAAAATGTGTCAATACTAAAAAAAAGTGAAACTATCCTAGTCCAGAAGCCAAGACTTTACACCATATCCTCCCCACTGGAAAGGGAATCTAGTCTCGATGCACGATCCTAGGAGCAAGCATCCTAACGTGGGAAATGGCCAACAGTTGCAAAAGAAAAGAACAATTCAATGATATGCAAAAATCAAGGTAGTTTAAGGAATAAAAAAGGTAATAATTACTTCACAGATGATAGCAGTCGTATAGATAGCTACTCTAGTAAGCCCAGACAGAATGCCCATGCCTCTGTACACTATAGGCAAACTAGCTCCAACCTAGTCAAACTCACCAAGCTCGCTCAAATCCTCTAATGAAGCCAAGATCCCCAAGTCAACTCAGCCAACTTGTTTTATAGAAAAATTATAGATAAGATGATCAAAAGGTAGACTTTAGCACACTGGTCAACAGAGTACTATGCTAGGTCCATCCGGGATAATAAGTCCAATAAGTTAGTCTTTGGAAGCAACCTAGTAGAATTGTGCTCCAACAACTCTCGAATCAAATGGGCCACATCATACTCAGGGCATGTCAATGTATCAAAAATGATCGCCCTACGACTGAATCGCATACCTATCAAGCAGGACCACTCAAAAGGGGTCATGGTCATCTCCTCCACTGGCAAGTGAAATGTGTTGGTGGTCCCCCACCACATCTCGAATAGAGCATACATCAGGTTCCCATCAACAAATGCTCTACATCTTGACTCAGCTAGCCAAAAAGGTGAACTGAAGTAATACACTAAGCCATAGCCTCATGCTTATGCAAGAAGGCTATCATGTTACCTAACTTTGATCTACTCCCCTATGGCTAAAAGTGTCATTCTACAGGTACATATTCAATATTTGTGTTTTTCTTTATTTATTTATAACTCTACTTTATCTTATAGAAAAAAAAATGATATGAAAAATTCAAGTTGAACAGGAAATAAAATACATATTGAAGGAAAGTCATGCTAACTCGTGTGGTCTAGACGATTCTCTAGAAGATTGGCATTCGTAGGTGTGGGTGGTTCATGTTGATCCATTAGCAAGTGATTGGTAGTGTCCCACTCCTGTAATGGAACAACAGCAGAATTAAGTAAGCTGGTAGATGAATCAGGCAAGTCACTGAATACTTCCTCTATAGTAAAACTATAATGCGAGTCTTCAACAGTCCCACTGAATGTAGGGATGTCAAAAGTTGGGATCTCCTCTCCCGCCAAAGATACACTCAAGTGTGCTGATTAATCTTCCTCCTCATCAAAAGTATCACCAAATATCATCCAAAACTTCTTACCAAGTCAAAAAGGTAGAAGAAGTGAAATGAGAAAAGTGAAATTGTGAGCTCAAATGAAACTTCAAGTTTTTTTATAGGAAAAATCTTAACTACCACATTAAATGCATTCACACTTATTAGTCACATTTTTGCAAACAATACTGCTAAGGGGGCAACTATGAACCCAAAATTTTGCACCATTAAATCTAGCCCGTCAATAGGAGCCCAACTATTCAAACCGTGCCCAAATTGCATATCAAACGGACCTAGAAAGCCTAAAAAACTAAATCGAATAAGACTGAATCAATCCAGAAAATTGTGCCTAGAAACCTAGGCCCACAAAAATGCACACATCCTGAGTAAGCAAATGCCTTTGCAGCAAAAAGCATGCATTTTGCCATAAATGCATGCGTTTGTAGCAAAACGCATACATTTGTGACAAAGCACATGTGTTTTGCCCAAAACGCACGCATTTTGCCCAAGGATTTTTAGCACGAATCCCTATAAATCAGACTCTTTATAATAGTTTTAATACAAAATTTTCTCAAATTTCAGATGTACTTGGACCTATTTTCTAACCTCCAAACACTCACTCTTTATACAGTATGATTCTATCTCACTCTATCTAAACTTTTAAAGTTGCAAAACAGACACTACAGTTCCTATCAGTTCAGTAGTTCAATCCTTTCAAGTCCAATTCAAATAGATAGACATCCACGCTCTTCAAACACAATGAAGACCCGTTCTGATTTTGTCAAACCCTCTAACGTAACAATTCCAAAGACTCAAAAACAAAAGATAAAATTAGCATAGTATGTTTCTTTACTTCTAATCTTTGGATTATTTAAGCCCATTAAAACTTATTCAAGGCATATTTTATCAGAATTCTATTTTAAAGCCCTTTAATCTGACTAAGACATGTTTTGTTGAAAATCTATTTTTCATAAAAAAATCGAACTGAATTAAACCTTAAAATGAACTTAGGTAAATAACTCACAATCAAAATCATTCTTTCTATTAATCAAATCTGAAATGGTTAATAACCTTTTGGTTAATAATTTTTTTAAATAAAATTGGTTATCTACTGAACACTCAAACTACCCACTTGTTGTCAAAACACCCCCACCCTTTGTGAGACGGGAGAATGACTTAGGGTTTGATTCCCATTCAAGGAGATACTCGTAGCAAGTCGCTTCATGGATTCAACTCCAAAATTAATTTTTCCTTATTATTTTGAATGCTTCTATTTGGTTTTGGGACCCTGTCGATCACGTTTTCCAGTTTGGAGCTGGCATGGATGAAATGTGTCCAACTTTTGAGGAGTTTTCCTTTTTTCTCGGTACGGACCCCGAGGTTAACCCAGTTGTTCTAGTTAAACGAGTTGGCTATTTTAACTCTATAAAAAGGTTATTAGATTTGAGAATGGAGGGTGCTTCAAGTATCATGAGAGATGGTTTATTCAACCTGCATACGTTGGCCCATATGTTCTAGGAGGAATCAAAGGATGACCTCCTTTGGATGGACTGAAGATTGAAGGCCTATTCTTTTGGATTAACTACGGCTATATTTTCGTGGGCCTAGTTGGATGGGGAGATGCAAGAGTGGATAAGTTGATACCCTCGATGGGTGAAGCTAAGTCAATTATGGCAATGATCGACCGTCACTACAGCTCAAGGGAGCCTTAGCTTATTAGCTTGCTTTTTCTCCAGGTATTTAGATTCGTTTAATGTTTGTGTTTTAGCTTAATTTGAGGCTATGTTAACTTGTGTATTTTTATTTTTTAGATCTAACAAAGAGACCATCTCAGGATTGTTCCTAGACCTAACAGACCAAGCTATTTTGCATCTTGGTATCACTCTCGAAGGATTGCTATCCATTTCAACTCTGAGAAGGATTAGAATAGTTGGGTAATGGAACTGAGCCCTTTGAATTTGCTTTGAAAGCTTGATTGGTATACAATTAAGCTGTTCATACCGAGAAGTCAAGGATATAAGTATGTGTATTTTCTTAGTTTCAAGTATGTCTCTTAGTATCAGGCTACTAGAGTCCTTCGTCAGATAGGACATGATCAGGATGTGCCCCAAATGGTCTATTATTTGATTCAACCTTAGTGAATGATCGGGTGGCTAGAGGTGTTCTGTTTCAATGGATTTAAGATTTAAGAAGGGTAATGGTAATCCCAAGTGCCTTGTTTAGTACCTTGAATGGTGGATTGAGACCCGTTGGGAAAAGGAGAAACTGAAGAGATTTGCTTTTTTGATCG
This sequence comes from Codiaeum variegatum, assembly GCA_948294925.1. NCBI lineage: Eukaryota > Viridiplantae > Streptophyta > Magnoliopsida > Malpighiales > Euphorbiaceae > Codiaeum > Codiaeum variegatum. Next base: position 7,137 of record CAOJBK010202411.1, read on the forward strand.
AGATTGAAGGTTCAATCTGAGTTTAGACTTAGTTTTTTTTAGAATAAGACTTTTTATTTTATCTATTTTATTTTGAATTTTTTGTCTCAATTATCTTGTTTTGGATGTTCCAAAAGATGAATAAGACCTCAATAAATATTTTTATTTTATTTAAGCTCTTATTTTTCCTAAGTTTCCCCATTTGGGTTTTCAACTGAGTATGTTACCTTGATTATTGCCTAGACTGCCTTTTCGATTTTCAGTCTAGCATGTTATAGCCTTAATTTTTCCTAAGCTGCCCTTTTGGGTTTTCAACTTAGTAGGTTTCATTCTTTTTTTCTATTTTTTTATTTTTTCTTTTTAACTCTTACATGCAATGTTAAAGAGCCTAAACATGAATGAAAATTTTGACTTTATTAAATGCTTTGGAATGTACCCAATGAGGGTTGCCTACGTATCTCTTTACATTGAATTTTGAAATTTTGAATTCAAAATACAACTTATAATTTTGGAGAATCAGGTCCACATAGTTCTTGTTACAAATATGATGATGTCTGAATGTATTCTCATGCATCAAGACACTATATGAAGTACTTCTTCAGTTAATCAAGATTTGTTGGATGGTTAAACTCGTTGCCATCGACATCCATTAGGATGATGCCTCTGCAGACATGATCTTCTTGATGGTGTATGATCCACACCAAGGAGGTTTGAATTTCCCTTGAGGGTTATTTACAACTTTTCTTAGATCTTTTAAGACTAAATTGCCTTCTTGGAGATTGTGACTCTGAACGCTTTTGTTAAAGTGCTTTCCAAGCCTTATCTGATAATTTTGAGTGTGGTGGAGCATTTTCATCCTTTTCTCATCTATTGAGTTTAGCTGATTATAGTAGGCTTGTTGCCAATTGAGTTCAAAAATCTGAGCTTTTTGAAGAAATATGGCTGTCTTAATTTCTAACTCTTTGAGGAGCACTGCTTACATTCTATAGACTAATGAGTATGGTGTGGCTCATGTAGTTGATTTGTAAGTTATTCTATACCAAGGAGGGCACCTGGAAGATGTAGATTCCTACCTTTATGATTGTTGATCATATTCTAAAGCATGTTTTTTAATGCTTTATTGGTGGCTTCAATTGCACCATTAGTTTATGATCTGTACTGTGAAGACCTATGATGCTCAATCCTTTCCTTTTGGAGGAGAGTGACCACTTCTTTTTGAAACTGTGAGCCATTATCAGAGATGATCTCATGTGGAGCACCATACATTGTGATGATGTTAGTTTTGATGAATTGAGCTACTTTCTTTTAATCTAAGGTTTGGTATGGTGCAGTTTCAACCCACTTAGTGAAATAGTCAATGGCCACTAAGATGTATACATGGCCAGCAGATGACTATAGTAAAATCTTATCGATGACATCAATTCCCCAAATGACAAAAGACTAGGGAGTTGAGATTGAGTTGAGTGGATAGGATGGAAACTTTTGGAACTTAGAGTACTCTTGATACTTTAGGCACCTTCAGGCAAATCGGGCACAATCCCTATTCATAGTTAGCCAATAGGAGCCTTGGTTCATGATTTTTCAAGACAATGCCCAACCATTCATATGGGTACCATCTATTCCACCATGGATTTCTTCCATGATTTTGTAGGCTTCTATGTTAGAAACACATTTAAGGTGGATGTCAATCTATGCCTTTTTATACAGGATGTCACCTCTGGGGATGTACTCGTTAGCCAGTTGCCTTATGGTTCTGCTTTTTTCTTTGGAGACATATTCAGGATAATATCCTCTTATGAGATAGATGTAAATGTCATAGTACCAAGGCTTTTCCTTGACTTCATGTATGTTCATGTAATGAACTTGGAAACTTGGTTGACGCTTAATGCTAATTGAAATAGGATGGATAATGAATCCATCATGTATTTCTATCATCGATGCCAAGGTTGCTAGTGCGTCAGCCAACCTATTCTGAGTTATTGGTAGATAATGGAAGGATAAGACATCTAAGCAGTTGACTAAGCCTTCAAGGCACTTATGATAAGGAACCAATCGCTCCTTCTTGATTTTCCATTTTCCCAAGGCTTGGGAGATTATGAGATTTGAGTCACCGTAGACTTCTAAGTTTTTGATGCTGATTTAGAGAGATGATTCTAATCTATATACACATGCTTCATACTCAGCTTCATATTTAGTTACCTTGAAATCCAATTTGATTTCCAGATGTAAGCTTTAGCCAGTAGGTGTAAGGAACACCACTCCAGCACCGTAACCTTTGTGATTGGAGCTTCCATAAAAATATAGTTTCCATGTTTCATTTTGTAAAAATAGAATGTCCTCATCGAGAAACTCAAGTTCTTCCCAAGGGGTAGCAGCCAGTTGATCAGCGATGACACTAGCCTTGATGGCTTTCCTCTGAATGTACTTGAGGGCATAGGCTATCAGGACTGCCAAAAATCTAGCCATTTTGCTATCTAAGACAAACGTCTCTATGAGATACTTGAGTGAACTCTAATCAGTGAGGACATGTATGACGTATGCTCCCAGATAGTGCCTCAATTTATGACAAACCCATAATAGAGCTAGGAATAGCTTCTCGATATACTTGTACTTAATTTCATCAGCCATCATCCTCTTACTCAACAAATAGATGGAATTCGCTTTGTGGGAATCCGAGTTTTGTGCCAAGATGACCCCTATGGCTTCTTCAGTAACAGTCAAGTAGAATAGTAGACGTTAACCAGGACTATTAGGCTATAGAACTTATAGATTTAGAAGGCACTTCTTAATATGTTCAAAGGGTCTCTGAGACTCCTCATCCTACTATTTAAAGGAGTTCTTCTTAAGTAGATTGAATATCAGTCCATAAGATTTTGCTAACTGATGAATGAACTGACTTATGTATTGGAAGCGACCCAAAAAGCCTCCTATCTCCTTTTCAGTTTTAGGAGGTGACATGTCGAGAATAGCTTTGGACTTGGATGGATTAACTTCAATCCCTTTATTACTTACCATGTAACTGAGGAACACTCTAGATGAGGCTCTAAATATACACTTATTGGGGTTTAGTTTGAGATTGTACTATCGAAGACTAAGGAAGAACTTCTCTATTGCTTGCAGATGCTATTTGGCAGTATCACCTTTAATTACCATGTCATTAACATACACTTCCACCTTTTTATGCATCAAGTCATGAAAAACTATTGTAGCCATTCTCTGATAGGTGGCTTTGGTATTTTTTAGTCCAAATGAAAATACTCTACAGTAGTAATTGCACCATTTTGTGATAAAAGGCTGTCCTTTCCTTGTCTAGATGATGAACAAAGATTTGGTTGTACCATGAGGCCAAATCGGTTAAGGAAACCATCATCGAACCATCTAGTATGTCGACTAAAAGGTCTACATAGGGTAGTGGAAAGTCATCTTTAGGGCATGCCATGTTTAGATCTCGATAGTCCACAAACATTTTGACTTTCCCATCATTCTTCTGTACTGGGATAATATTGGCTAACTAAGATGGATAGTTGATTGGTTCGATGAAGTTGTGAGAGAGTTGTTTAGCCACTTCTTCCTTGATCATAATGGATTAGGATGCCTTTATACACCTAAGCTTCTATTTAATAGCCTTGCAATCTGGATATGTCAAGATTTTATGAACAGTGATGCTTAGATCGAGTTCATTCATGTCACTGGGTTGCCAAGGGAACTAGTCTTCGAATCTTCAAATTCCAAATTAAGTGTCATATTTCTTAGATCATGTAGATGAAATTTATGTATTTTTAAGCATGTCATGAGTGCCAGTGTTTATGGGCTGTTTAATCGCATTTTTTATTTCATTTATTTTATTCTCTTTTTTAATTTCATTAAGATTAGAAGAAGAAATATTCAAATTTCACCAAAGAAATTCATTTTCTGATCAGTCAAACTGTTCAATTTTCCTAAGTTCGGTCAAGATAAACATTTAGCAGTCCTCTCTGAGCATAACGAAGATACAGTCTGGGTTCATCAAGCCTTATGAGAAGACAATCCCGAAATCTCACAAGCAAAAAGTAAATACGATATAGTATTCCTATCTTTTGGTTCCGAATAAGTCTTTTAATTTGAAATAAGGCATTTTTCATAACAGTCAAAATTCATTTTTCTGAAATGAACTGAATTAAAACCTTAAAATGAACTTAGGCGATCACATTTATCAAAATCATTCTTTTATTAATTGAAACCTTAAATTAATTAATAGCCTATTTGGTTAATTATTTTATCGATTAAAACAAATTAGCTTTTGAACTAACCAAACCACCGCCCACTGTTTTTCATATTAGCCCCACTCTTTGCGAGAAGGGAGAAAAATGTGGGGTTTGATTCCCATTTAATGGAATATGCCGGCAAGCCCTCTAATAAAATCAACTCCAAAATGTGTTTTATTTACTATTTTTTTAGTTTTATTATTTCTAATACTATCTCCTATTCTATTATATGTGTTACTATAACTATTATGCAATTAGATTTTTATTATTTTTGGGGAATGTGTGCCTTTCCCAGATCCTTTGATCCTTTTGGACTGGAGAAAGGATCTTCTTTAGCTATTATCATTTTGATGTAATAAGTTTATTTCGTTATTTTACTTTTAATTCACTTTGGGGATGTGTGCCTTCCCTATAACCCATGACGGGCTAGAGGAAGGACCCCTGTTCAATTACATTATTATTTACCGCTTTTTGCTTTATGGTTGTCATGCATATAATAACCTATTCATGCATCATATTTGTCATGCCATAACTATTCATGCATCATGTGGTATACCATGCATACATGGAAATCTATTTTTAGCCGAAACCATGCAATTTCTTAAGCCAAAACTGTTTAGAATTGGTAAATCTTTTTCTAATTTTTTTTATCAAATCATGAATCTGCGAACCCAGCTGTGGTTTAAGGATCAGCCTTTTCAAAATAATTGGGTAAAATCATTTTCTAAAAATGGAGTATTACTTATTTCTTAATCACCTAAGAAAAACAGTTTTCTTAAAGATTAAGTGGCAACACTAAAACACATCAAACGTGCACACCAAGAAACACATGTCAAGTGTACAAATGTGGGAGCCGGCCACAACCATGATGCCATGAGTAATCTGACTCCATGTGGTCGGTTTCCTTGAGCCATAAAATTGAAGGTGTGTTGGGAAATCCTGTGGGCTTTGGACTAGGTCTCGCAGAGCGCCAAATGTTGTGCCTGGAAAAGAACCTTTAATGCTTAAGTCACTAAATTTGCACTTAAAAAGGGTTTAATGGCTTCTTTAATGACTAAAGTTTAAAGAATAAGTTGAGAGAATTTTAGAGTTTTGAGGTAGAAGATGAAGTTCATATCCATTAAAAACTCAATGTCTGGGGCTTTTAATAGGCCCCTAAAGTTCTATAATGGCTTGATCTAATGGTCAAGGTTGCACACGATGGGTATTTAACAATTGATTATTCTTTATCTCACTTGTTGACATGTTCCTCTATGATTGGCTAATGGGAGAGAATATCCCTTTTTGTCTAAATATGAGTGTCACTGCTAAAGGTATATTTCCTAATTCAAAAAACTTAGGGAGTTCATCTCTGACATGGTGTACTAGCATAGAGAGTGGTATATAATGTTATAATATAGATAGTTGGCTTATTTTATCTAACTTGTAAGAGGTCTTTGGGAAATCATAATGTCTGTCTAGAGACTATGGTCTCCTATTGCAGGGGTTAATCATGTGGACAACTCATTTTCATGCATTCAAAGGTCTATGACATATCTATTTGTGCTTATAGAATTTCTTATGAGATTATGTCTAGATTGGGCCTTTCTTAGATGGGTTTCCTCCTTAGTTATGGTCTTGGGCATTTAGGCCTAGTTCGAACTCTTACTAGTCATTTTTTTCCATGCAAATATTCACGGTAAGTATTCATATTCTCTTTCTCTTAAATTAATATTTTTTTTATCAATTTTCTTTTTTATTTTATTTATTAAATTCTTTGTTTCAATGTGATCACTAAAAAAAATTTTGCAAAAAATTAACTAAATTTTAAAATTTATTTGAATGTAATAGTAAAATAGCTTTTTACGTTGGTTATTTAGCCTATTTTACATCTGCTCTGGTCAACAACATAGTTTCGAGCGACGTAAAAAATTTGACATTTTACATCGGTTAAAAGAACCGACGTAAAAATTTAAAACGTTTGTGATTTATAAAAACTGACGTAAAATTTCTAATTTTTTACGTCATATTTTTTGAATAACTGATGTAAAAAATTGGAAATAATGAACCATAAGACATACTTTTTATGTCAGTCAATAAAAAATCGACGTAAAAACATTGTACACTATGTCGTTCTTTCTAGGGAATTGACATAAAAAAAACTTAGAAGATGACTTATGTACAGCCACTTTACAGCGGTTGTTTAAGGGAGCTGATGTAAAAAATTGGATATGTTACGTTGGTTTTTGTGTTGGGGTTTATGCCCTAGAGCCTGTACTTTATGTATATATTTGTAATCTTAATCCATTAATGGCTAATAATATATATGTTTTCATTTAATGATTGGTTTCATTTTAGTGTATTACGTATATATGTTCCTTAAGTTCTATTTAAGAGAATCCATTCTCAAAGAGTTTGGGAATATGGAGACAGGTTCTTTTTGTCATAGACTTTAAAGCAAGTTCACAGTCATAGGATTATTGGTAGCAACATCATTAATTAGAAGAGACCGTCACCTCTATTGTCATCCATGACAAGTATGAGATACTTGTTGGTATGAAAGTAGTGAGTCTCACACTACAGACATGTGATGTCATGACAACACGTGGACACTAATGAGATAAGTAAGTCAAACAGTGACGTTAGATGATAGACACATGGGTTTTATCCACTAGTCAATGTCTGATCATCTAGATTATAATTGTGCATATAATCCTTAGACTTGAGGTGACATGTTATCTAACGTATTGGTGGCTATGGTTTGTTACTGCTTACATACCAATGCTAATCAAGTATTGTTGTAGGTATGTGATGGTCGTAATTAATGGTATGTTGAGATAAGTGATCTCCAAGATAGAATTCATTAACTTGGGTTAACAAGGAAGGAATCCTATAACTTTTGGTTGTTCTTGATTCACAAATCCTTGGCCAAGGTAGTAAAGATTCACTAGAAAGAATTTTTAGTTCGAATCGGTTTATCGAGAATTAGAACCAGATAAGAGTCATATGATCTAACATATAGGGTTTGACTTTTCCATGACCCTAGCTGAGATCGGGAATCCATAATGAAGGTATTTGAGTGCATGGTAATTTCTACTCAAGAGGTCTATGAAATGTCAAGAATTTAT
>CAOJBK010203268.1:0-11907 GCA_948294925.1 Codiaeum variegatum
TATAATTCAATTGAAGACTAGAAATAGTTAAACTTGCATAATATATTACTCTTAATGTTTTGTCAACTCTTTATCCTAAAACAGCCCCTAATGCGAAATTTGATGCATCACACATCAATTTAAAAGGCAAAGACCAATTGGAGGCAATAATAATAGGTGCAGATATTAGTTTTTATTTCAAGGAATGGAAAGCAGTCATGCATTTATCATCAAATTCAAACAGCATATCTTTTCCTAATAATATACTCAAAGGTTGACTTATTTTGAAAAAATCTTAAATGAATCTTCTATAAAAATCGACATGACCTAAAAAACTTCTTACCCCTTTTACAGATGTGGGAGGGGGTAAGTTAGCAATTAAATCAATTTTAGCTTTATCAATTTCTATACCCTTACTATAGACTATGTGACCCAAAACAATGCCATGATCAACCATAAAGTGACTTTTCACCTAACTCAATGTAAGATTACATTCAATACATCTTTCTAAAATAGAAACTAATTTCTTCAAACAATCATCAAAAGAATCACTAAAAATAGAAAAGTTATCCATAAATACCTCAATGTAGTCATCAATCATGTCTGAAAATACTGACATCATACTTCTTTAGAAAGTCTCTAGTGTATTGCAAAGACCAAACGGCATACGTCAAAAAGAAAACGTGCCAAAGGGACACATAAAGGTAGTCTTAGCTTGATCTTATGATGATATAGCAACTTTATAATAACCTAAAAGTTCATCAAAAAAAATAATAGTATGCATGGCTAGGTAGCTTATTTAACATTTGGTTGATGAACGGTAAAGGAAAGTGATCCTTTTTTTATGGCATTATTTAATTTCCTATAGCCAATGAACATACGCCGCCCTATTACTGTCCTTATGGGACTAACTCATTCGTTTCATTCTTAACAACTGTAATCCCCATTTTCTCAAGAACTACATGAACTAGACTTACCCTCTCGCTATGGGCTATTGGATAGATAACTCCCTCTTTCAACAACTTAAGGACTTCTTGCTTTACTACATCACTCATAGTTGGGTTCAACCTACATTGCATCCCTCTTTTTGACTTCGCTCCTTACTCTAAAATTATCCTTTGCATGCATGTGGATGGACTAATACCCTTAATATCACTCAAACCCTAACCTATGGCTTGTTTTAGTCTTTTAAGTTCAATTACAAGTTTTTCCTTCTCTTCCTCACTCAATTTCGATGATATAATCTCTAGATATCTTTTGTTTTCTCCTAAAAATATGTACTTTAAGTTATTTGGGAGCTCTTTAATCTCCAAACTTTGATAAGGCTCCTTCTCAACTATGCATTCCACATTAAGCCCTAAAGACATAATCTCATCATTCTCACAAATTTTAGCATTATTTAATTCATTAAGGTAGCCAACAATTTCAGGAACTATAGGCTCGATTCCTTCATTAATTCTACGTGTAGATTTAACCTCATCATAAAAATATATTGCTCAATAATATCATTTATAGCTGAATCAACACAATCAATAAAGCAACTTTCATCAATAGGTGAATTTTCCATGTGAGTTGAGTTATGTGTGTGAGATTATTAAATATAGAAAACACAACAGTTTGGCCTAGTACAAACATGGTTAATGTTCCATATTTAACATTAATGATAGTATTAGTGGTTTCCATAAAAGGTCTACCTAACAAGATATGCATTTCAGACCTATTATTTACCCCTTCACCCATTTCAAGCATAACAAAATTAACAGGCGCAATTAAACCTTTTACTTGAACCAACACATCTTCAATAATTCCTTTAGGATATCTTAAAGTCATATCGGCTAATTACAAGCACATCTTTGTTGATTTTAATTCTCCTAGATTTAATTGAACAAACAAAGCATAAGTCGTCAAATTAATACTAGCTCCTAAATCAAGCATGCCTCTAACTTCACCATTACCTAACTAAATATCAATAACAAAACTTCTAGGAACTTTTTTGGAGGTAATTTATGTTGCAAAAGAGCACTTGCAACCTCAGAAATAATTACTTTTTCCTCCAATTCCAACTTATGCTTTTTGGAATTAAGTTCTTTGAAAAATTTTGCATAAGCTAGAATTTTCTGGATTAAATCAAGTAAAGGAAGATTTATACTTACCTTGGAGAGCATCTTAAAGAGCTCTTCAAATTTTTTATCCTTCTTATCTTCCTTGAGCCTCTTGAGAAAAGGAATGGGCAGTCAGTAAGGATCAGCTGCCTTATGAAGTTTGGGAGGATTTGAATTCTCCTTCTCATCCCCTTTCTCCTTGAGCACCTCAATATGCTCTTCCTCTTGCTCATCCTCATTACCTATATCACAAAGGTTAGAACCAATATTATTATTAATAACCTTATCACTTCTAAGGACCGTGATGGCCTTAGCTTGCTCCGGTTGACTAGCAAGCTTTCCTTGTTGCTTGTTGTGCATGTGTGTTGCAATTTAACCCACTTAGGTCTCCACTTTCCTCATTGAAGCTTCCATAGAATCGAACATCATATTATTGTCCTCTTGAGTTTGAGTGCTAACTTTAATAAATTTATTCGAGGTCTACTCCAAACTCAAACTCCTAAGTAGTTGATTATTAGAATTGTCACCTTGGTATGGCCTTCTTGGCATGACTTGAGGCACTTGAGCATTATTATTTTTCCAACCAAAGTTAGGGTGATTTCTCCAGCTGGAATTACAAGTATTAGAGAAAGGATTATTTTGAGTTCTAGGTTGGAATCCATTAAGTACTTGAACTTCCTCAAGCTAATTAGATATAGAATCAAAACTGGAAGGACAAACATTAGCACCATGGCCATTGAGTCCACATATCTCAGAAACATGAACTGGTGTACTCCCTTACTTTTTTAAGTACTCAACTTGGTGAGTTAATGAGCAATTTTTTGAACTATGTCTTTTCCATTTGAAAGCTCATATGCAATAGCTTTCCTTCCCCTTACACTCTTTTACTAGGAATTAGTTCCAAGTGTCTCAAATAATATAAAAGCCTCTTCGAGGATTACATAACCCATAGAACCTCTGGATGTGTTGTCAACAATTCCTTGGTTACGGTAGGTCAGCCCATCATAGAAAAAACTGATTTAATTATTACAATGGATACTGATGATGTGGGCATTAAACTTGTAACATCTTAAAACTTTCCCATGCCTCATGGAAAGGTTCCCATTCTAGCTGAGTAAAAGTAGCGATCTTTGTACACAAGTCAAGTGTCTTTTGATGAGAATAAAATTTTTGCATAAATTTAGTGTATATCTCTTTCCATATAGTTAAAGAATTAGGAGGCAAAGTCATTAACCAAGTTTGAATAGCATCTTTCAAAGTATAAGGAAAGCATCTCATTCACAATTGACCCTTGGTCATACCTTAAAGAGGAATGGTTTGAATAATAGAGTAAAAGTCCCTTATGAAATTGAGAGGGTCCACATTGGCCATCCCATGGAAAGACAGCAGCATATTACAGTGTATAGATTTAAGTTCATAATTTCTAGATGTCGTATCCAATCAAATACAAGAAGTAGCCATATCAATTACCGGCTTAGCAAACACTTTCATCAATCTCCTCTCATCAGCCATGATTCTAGGTGGATCAATCTGATTTCTATTTCTTAAGTTTGTTGGATCAACAATCTCAATCTCTTTATTATCAGCGGGTTGAATTAAATCTCTAATTGGTCCTCCACTTCATTTTACCTTCTATTCTCAACTCTAATCTTGTTCATGTTATCAACAAAAGGAAGAAGTTCATGTTCATAAGATCTCTTTCCATTCATAAAATATGAAAAATAAAATAAAGTAAAAGCAGTAAATTAAAAATTAAAGAAAGAAACAAAGCAATAACACCTAGCAAAAGTCTTTAATCAAGTTCTCAGCCAACAGTGCCAAAAACTTATTCACTTCAAAATCTAGTACAAAATAGCGACCGTAACTATACAGGCTATAATAATATAGGATGAGAACCTAAGGTCGTATCCTTAAGGAACAACTTATTGTGGCTAAGCTTAATCAATTTGTTTCTTTAAGAACAAGTAAAAGTAAAATAAGATTTTGATTTTGAAATTGGAAAAGTAAATAAACAAGTAAATTAAAGCAAGCAAGCAATGAATATGAATATACAATGTTATAAATGTGTCTAGAGAATTTAACAATCCATAGTCTATCCATTATGATATTAAACTATAAATTCTATTGCTTAGGTTTAACAATCCAATATTCAATGCAATCATTCAACTATAGCTTATCCTAGCCTCGCTAACGCATTCGTAGTTATAATCTAGAGAAAACATGCATCAATCAAAGGATTTAAGACTAAAACTTATAAACCCAATTCATTTTAGAATCTTAATTGAATAGTTCCAGATTTAGACTTCCACTCTTGCTCCATCGTCTAAACCCTAATTAAACTAATTGGTGATCAAGCAATCAATTTATAATTGTTAAATTAATTCAATCAATCAAAAGTTAAAACTAATAATAAAACTCACAGCAATTAATCATATTAAGACTATTTTATTCTTCAATCTCTAGACAAATAAAAATTTAGTTCATGACTGATTTAGAGCACAACAGAATCACAATAATTCTTATAGAAATCATGCTTAATACCTTTAACGCAAAGAAAAACCTAGAATTAAAACAATTAAGTTAAGAATAAACCTCAACTAAAAGTAGAAAAATCCAATCTCCTTGGAGAAATTCAACTTCAATCTTTAACAAGAACCAAATGGGAAAAGGTTCAAATATGCCCCTAACGTTTAAGGAAAGTATCAAATCTACCTCTAACATTTGGAAAATATCAAATATGCCCCTGACGTTTTCAAAAAATGGTCAACACACCCCTTTTTTTAACGGAATATACCTAACAGCATTAACTGTTCCGTTAGAAAAAGGGGCGCAATGACCCTGTTTTGAAAACGTCAAGGGAATATTTGAACCTTTTCAAATATGAAGTGTCAATCTGGTATTTTTCCAAATGTCAATGGCATATTTGAACCTTATAATGAACCAAATTAATGAAAAATTGAACAAAAATAATGAAAATATAGAATTCTGAATTAAAAACTAAAAAGAAATTGATGAATTAAGGGATTGAGGAAGTTTGATGTTGAATGGGTAGTGGATCCCCTTGTTCCTTCAATAAAGTTGTTTAAATAGAGGAATAAGTTGTCTTTGAGTTGGAAAATTCAATACGAATTCAATTTGGACTAAGATTCAGAATTTGGTTTGGAAAACCTATCTTTTCGCCTAAAAGCACAAACGCACGACCTCTCTGAGAAAACACACGACTCATGCGCTTGATTAAAAATAAAGCTCCTTCAGTCCAGAGACTTGCACAGCCTATCTTGCAATCTTCATGTCCCATGCAGTTAGTCAAGTTTTTGAATTCCAAGTTAAGTTTAGTCTAGAGATCGGCATGACCTGGCTTATTAATTTGCACGGCCATGCATGGACCCGTGCACAAGCAATCTTCAGAATCTTTCTTTCTTCTTTCTTCAATTCATTTAACTTTATTTATTAATCGAATAACTCCATATTTCCTGAATTCCTCTAAAACACACTTAATAAACTAATTAAATTCAATTTATGGGCAAAAATATACTTAAATGTAAAAGAAAAAAGTAAAATTTCACACAAAACAATGCATGAACAGATATCACAATAATCATGATGTACGATTATGTTATAATAGACATGACAAACAGTAAAGTAGTAAAACAATAATTAACCAGGGGTCATTCCTCTAGCCCACTTCAGGTTCTAAGGAATGCACAATACCCCAAAGAAAGCGATAAATAAAAAATAGATTACAATTTTCCAAAAGAACAGAGAAATAGGGGATCTCCTCTCCAGTCTTATGATCTGGGAGAATCACACATCCCCAATATAAATCCATATACAATAAAATAAGAATAATATAAATAAGCCAATCATAATAACGGATAAATGAATCTAAATAATAGAAACAATAATAATGAAATAATAAAATAAAATAGAAGTAAACACATATTTGGAGTTGAAGCCATGAAATGGCTTACCGACTTAACCCTTTGAATGGGAATCAAGCCTCATATTAGGGATTGTTCTGATAATAATGGGGTGGTTTGATATTTAGTAGTTAACTAATTTTATTTAATAAAATCGTTAACCAATAGGCTATTAATCATTTTAGATTTTGATTAATAAAAATGTGGTTTTGAATGTGAAATTGATTACCTAAGTTCATTTTAGGGTTTAATCAAATTCGTTTTATGAAAAACATATTTTTCAATAAAACATACCTTAATCAGATTAAAGGGCTTAAAATTGAATTATGATAAAATATGCCTTAATTCAGTTTTAAAGGGCTCAAAGTGATTCTAAAATTAAGAGCAGAACAGTATATTGTACCGATTTTACCTTTGCTTTGTAGGGCTTCGAAATCATCGGGTTGGAGGGCTTGATGAAATCAGAATAGGCCTCCGTTGTGTACAAAGAGCACTGGTGTTTGTCTTTCTGAACTGGAATTGAAGGAATTGAGCTACTGGATTGATGAGAACTTGAGTGTTTGTTGTGAAACTCTGAAGGTTTGGATCGGTTAAGGAAGGTTTGTAGTGTTTGGAGAGTATTTTGGAGTGTTTGGTGGCTAAAAATAGGAGAAAAGTGTGTATAAAAAGTCTAAAAATCGGAACCTAAAACTATTTTGAAAAGTTCAAATTTAAAGGGATTCGTGCCAAAAATCCTAGAGAATAAAACGCATGTGTTTCGGGCAAAATACGCATGCGTTTATTCACAAACATATGTGTTTGCTCAAAACACACACTTGACTTGGCCTGGGTCACTAGACCTGGTTTTCTAGGCCGGTTTAGTCCGATTGGATTCAGTTTTTTTTTTTAGTTTCTAGGTCCGTTTGAAGTCCGATTTGAGCCCGGATTGAACTGTTGGGCTCATATTAATGGGCCGGATTTGATGGTGCAAGAATATGAAAATTTTCTAAAAAAATATATAAAATTTTTCATGTAAACCCTTGTAATTTAAAATTTTCATCTCAGGTTGCCCCAAATGCAACAAGGGGCACTGCCCCTTGACCCCATTAAGTTCCCAGACCTTTGAGAGTTAAGATACAACAGGCAATTCTGGAGGTACAAAATTAAGGGTTCACAGAATGTTGGTCGAGAGAGAATTATTTTAGTTTAAATAATTTTTATTGTTAAAATTTTATTATTTTTTTTGAAAGGAAATAATTAGGTTTTCTTAAATAGTACCAAGAGTGTCTACAACTACAACACTCCTAATACAAGCTAGAATCGATAATAAAATAGTAGTACAAGTTTTGGAATGAGCCTCCTTAGTAAGAATATGTGCAAGAACATTCACTTGCCTTTTCATAAACCAAATAGAATAATTTCTATTTTGGAAAAATAAACGACAATCCTCAACTAAAGAACTAAATTCATAAATATCTCTAATGGAAGTAAAAAATGAATCAACAACAAACTTATCATTTAATTCAAAAATCATGTCTTGATATTCAAGAGATTCCATACATGTGAGAGCTTTAAGAAGACCTTTGCATTTTTCCTCACTTATAGAACCAACATTGTAAATTAGAATCATTTTACATGCTATGAGTTGACTTTCCACCCCTCTTAAAATAATATTGATACCATCCATATTATTTTGAGGGAATAAGTTGACATCAATATTTCATTTATAAGATCCAAGGCGAGGATGAGACCAAGAAATTGCAGCAACTTCATTACCTCTTTGAACTTTGTCCAATTGCACCACATCTATTGATGAAGATTAAACTTGAGTAACTTCTTTTGTTGATGAAGAATGATAATGAGCAGCCTATCATGAACATAAAAATGAAATAGTTATGTATGCAATAACTTCCATGTCTTGCTCGTCTTCATTCCGAATCTTAGAGTTTCACAAATTCCACATCATCCAGTAGTAAAGTGCCATTCTATAAGCCTGATCATCCCTTGTCGTTCTAAGAAATTAGACAAGATAATTACTAAATAATTTTTCACTATCATAATTGTTTGAGATGTTAAAACAAGACCTGCACTTTTTAGATAATGAGCAATAAGAAATAAATGAGTAGTATCCTCCACATCTTGTCACACCATAAACATTCAATTGGCACTTCCATTCCCTTTTCTCTCAAACTCCACATAATAGGTAATATGTTATTACATAAAGCCTATAAAAAATACTAAAATTTTGGAGGTAACCTAAGTCTCCAAAGCCTTCTTCAGCCCTCTCTCACACTACTAGCATCATCTAATCACAAAACTCCTTCAAAGCCCTATAACTCGATTTACTAGATTATATACTCATTTTTGTATGGTTCCAAATCAATTTATCAGGCCTCTTAATTCTACTAGTATGCATTCCCAAAACTTTTCCTACTTCATCTTTACTTAATATGCCCTCAACTAAGTCCCCAATCAATAATGTCACTCACTCTCAACCCTTCCAAACCTCCCACCACCTCACTCTCAATTTTAAAAAATGGTTTCTCCCTTACCTAAGGATCACCCCAAACCTTAATACTCTCTCATATCTTAATATCCATCAACTACTCAAAAGAAGAACATCCTTAGTTGTCCAAACACTTCTCTAAATATAGCTAGGATTATAACCTAAAATAGTTTGCAATAAGTTACCCTTAGGAAAACATTTAGCTTTGTATACCCTTACAACTAGAGAATTTGGATTATCTAACAGATACTAACCCTGTTTTGCTAGAAGAGCAAGATTAAAAGCTTATATATCTCTAAATCCTAAACCCCTTTTATCTTTTTTTTTTCTTTCATAACTTAGACCAACTAAACTAATGGATTTCCTTATGACCCTCTAAGTCTAAACCCCACTTAAAAGAATATAACATACACTCAAGCAATTCACAGGCAAACACAGATAGTAAAAATACACTATACAATAAGTAGGAATATCTTAAGCAATTGACCTAATTAACACAACTCTACCAGCTATAAATAATAATTTATTTTTCAAACCCTTTATTTTATCCCAAAGTTTGTCCCTAAGAAATCTTAAAATAACCTTTTTTTTTATCTACACACTAAAGAAGGAAAGCCTAAATATCTACCCACATCCAAATTTTTTTGAATACCCAAAATACTCTTAATCTCACTTTATTTGTCTACCCTTATGTTTGAACTAAACATAATACTCGACTTGGAAAAATTATTGTTTGACCAGACACTCTCTCATAATTTTGTAAAATACCTTGAATCACTCTAGTCTCAATCTCTCTAGCCCTATAGAAAAAGAAAAGAATAATTAGTAAATAAAAGATGTGAAACTCTAGAACTGTCTTGCTCACTTGACACCCATGCAGCTCACCTCTTCTCTCTGCCTTGTAAACCATAGAAGACATAAAGAAGAAATAGATAAGAAGATAAATGATCTCCTTGTCTTAACCCTCTCCTAGGCTTTATAGGACCAACTTCCTCTCCATTAGTTAACACACTACAATCCACAGTGGTGACGTAACATTACCCAGCTAATCCATTTCTCACTAAAACCCAACTCTCTCATCAATCTCCCTAAGAAAACCCAATCCACTCATTTATATGCTTTACTGATATCAAGTTTAAGTACAACCTCCCCATCATTCCCTCTAGTTTTCTTTTTTAAAAACATAAAGAGCCTCCCTAGCCTCCATAATATTATCTAAAATAATTTAACCCAGAACAAAAGTAGATTGATTTTTTGAAATAAGTTCAGGTAAAACAATTATCAATCAATTCGTAAGAACTTTGGCTAGGATTTTGTAAAGTACATTATAAAAAGAAATGGGATGGTAATCTTTCATGTCTAAAGGATTATCTTTTTCCAAGATCAAAATAATAAGGGTATTATTCAGAGACAAAGGAAAGGAGTTTGAGGATAACCAAGACATACTAGCTTGACAAATTTCCTTTCCTATCAAATGCCTTTTTTTTTAAAAAAAGTTGGGGCTCAAACCATCAGGGCCAGTGTCACTATGCATTTGCTTCACCGTATTAGTAAACTCTTCAAAGGTGAATAGAGCTGTAAGCATAGAGCTATTATCCTCTAAAACCTTCTACTGAAAATCCATCCTAATATTTAAATCCACTACACTGTCACTATTAAACAAAGTCTTAAAATATGTGACAACAATATCACTTATAGTAGCCTGTTTCTCCACACAATTCCCAACTCAGAATTGAAAGAGGTTATTTTATTCACTTTGCAATGAGACGAAGCAGCGACATGGAAAATTTTGGTTTTGAAATCTCCTTCTTTGAGCCAAAAAAATTTTGCCTTTTGTTTCCAATATCTCTCCTCCTGATCTAATATCTTGGAAAACTTTCTTCTCTCTCGAAAATACTCTACTGCCAAATTATCATCAACCTGTTCTCGAAGCACCAATAATTTCCTTTTTGAATCCTATATTTATTTCCTAAAATGTCTCATGAAATTATGCCCCATGTTTTAATCAAATTTGTGCAATGATCTAACTTGTCTTTGATCGATTGCCCTTTAGAGTTGTATCACCATAAGCAAGATTTTGTTGTGTAATCCTCCTTTAGCAACCACAGATTTTCAAACTTGAAATGAGGTTTAGGAGGTACACGATCTTGCTAAACAATTTCAAGAAAAGTAAGAGCATGGTCTAATGATGAAGAAATCAAAATTTTTAAATAGTTGTTGCTAAAATGAGCATGCCAACTTACTGAAGCAAATGCTCTATCTAGTCTTTCACTGACCCAAAATGGATTACCCCTACTTCATTCCCAAGTGCATGCATATCTATGAAGCTTCAACTTATAAAGGTCATAATTTTTAATTGCTTCCTTAAACCCTTCATAACACCAATTTGGATGTTTGGCTCCCCATTTCTTGTTATTTGTACTCAAAAGATAATTGAAATCCCCTATAATACACCATGGCAAGTGAGACAAAATCGCCAAATGTCTGAGCAAATCCCAACTATCCTTCCTTCTGCCATTATTCAAATACCTACAAATTCGCTCTTTATAACAACATCAACAAAATTGTGTGAGAAACCTAAGTCATGTGATACAGGTTTCATCCATAACAAGGCAATACCCATTCCTCTGCCAATCCTATCAGCTGTAAATTTTCCATCATAACCAATTCAAACTCATAACTCCTCAATCCTAGATTCAAACAAAAGTGTTTCAATAAGAAAAATCACAGATGGTAGACGCGAATGAACTAATTCACCTAAGTTTTGAATTGCTCCATAGTGACCAAAACACTAGCAGTTCTAGTTGATATAATTCATGTCTCTTGGCATGTTTGATCAACATACCTTACCAAATCATCAATATTAATAAGAGAAGCATTATCCACAGAGGAGAAAGATGACTCTTCTAAAATATCATTCACATGCATTGTATGTGCATGTGTACTCTCATCAATAAGCCTAGAGTCTCGCTACTGGGAGTTATTCATAGCCTCACGACACCATTTTTATAGTTCATGGAGTTCTAGCTCATTAGTTTTGAAGTCTTGATATGACCCATTTTTAAATTTTGCTCCGACCCATTATCCATTTAATCACCACCTGAGTTCCCTAAATTGTGACCCGTGTAGCCCGCAGAACTATTAACGCCCAAAATTACCTTACCATGTATAGATCCTTCCTTATTAGTATTTGTTCCGTTAATTTAATTCCTTTTTCTTTTTTTACTCCTTAATTACCGAAGAATATATTCCTAGCATCATACGGATTTGAAATTTGAAACAATAGTTCCCATTCTCATTCCTCAGCCAAGGTTCTCCTTATTGCCACCCTAAGTCGATGCCTTCAGCCAATTACCCCAGTCTTGAATGATTAAGCCCTTATCCATATCAGGTTTCATTGAACAAATAAGCTCTTGATGTC
>CAOJBK010203623.1:0-11787 GCA_948294925.1 Codiaeum variegatum
AATAATTTAATCATATCATGACTATTTCACACTTCAATCTCTAGACAAAAATGAATTTAGTTCATGACTGATCTAGAACTCAACAAATTCATAATAATTCTAAGAAAGATCATCCTTAATACCCTTAATGTAAAGAAAGCCCATAATTAAAGCAATTAAGTTACGAATAAACCTTAATTAAAAGCAAAAAAATCCAATCTCCTTGGAGAAATTCAACTTCAATCTTCAATACAAACTAAATTGATGAAAAACTAAAGAAAACAATGAAAACAATAAAAACAAAACTTTCAAAGCAATTTTAAATTTATTCTAAACTAATTCTCTTATGAAAACTCATTTAGAATGCTTTAAAGGATGGCTTTGAAGTGTTGGTAGCTCATAGGTATCATTGGTCTTCATTCCCCATCATTAATCCTCCTTATATAGTAAAAAATAGGGCTTTTGGATGTGGATAAGCTTGACAAATCCTATTCCTACTCTATTTTGAATAGTCTACATGGCTCGTGCAGCTAGCTTTACTACCTCATGCACTTTTATGAGTTGGTTACTCCCTTTTTTATGCTGAATCTAGTAACATGTACGGGGGAACGCTCGAGCCAATATTCAATCCGCGCATCTGTCAAAAGTTTTTATTCCTTAAAGCATTTTAGTACAGAGACTTACATGACCCTATTGAGCCTTGCGCATGGCTCATGCATGGGCCCGTACAATGACAAACTTCCCAAAAATCCTTCAAACATTGCTCCATGCTATTCCACTCATTTCAAGAACTCCGTCTTATGATCAAATAACTCCATTTTTGGACAATTTCCTGACTTTCTCTATAATACACTTAACAAACACATTAAACTCAATTTTTAGATGAAAATGTACTTAAATATTTGGAAAAAAACATAGAAAATTTCACACAAAACAAAAGGTTTAGGAGTTCTTTTGAAAAGTGGGTTAATGTTGTTCAAAAGCTAACCAGTTTTAATAGGGTACTAATCCATTAAGATTTAGATTAATAAAAATAATTTTTAAAATGTGAATTACCGAGATTAGTTTTTAGGGTTTTAATTGAATTGAAAAAAAAAGTGCAATTACCATTAGAGAGAAAGCTACATTTTGTTTGCGTTAGCAAGGAATAGACGATTCTGATTACTTTATATGGTCGGAACAGGTCTCCATTATGTGCAAAGGCAATTTTGATTGAGGTTCAAGTTTGTAAAAATTTAGTAAGAAATATAGAAGAGGTTTCGTGCATCCAGAATTTGAAAAGTTGTTGTAAAGGTGATCTAAAGAGTCCAATTTATAGAAAAGCTAGGTCTGGACAAGTTAAAAAAGTCACGCACACGCTCGAGGTCAGGTGTATGCACTTGGCCCCGAGTGCATGCTTCTGGGCCCTGGCCTAAGCACCTTGTCTCTAGCCCATGCTCCTGGCCTCCAGCATATGTGCCTAGCCTCTAGGTCAGTTTTGGTCCGGTTTGATTTGGCTCAATTCGGATTAGTTTGACCTAGTTTTGTTATTTTCACAATTTATGGCCCATTATGAGTCCAATTTGGGCCTGGTATGAGTCTGCGGGTTCATACTGATGAGCCGAATTTAATGGTGGAAAATTGAGAGTTCACAGTATCCTAAACAAAAAGAAACATTGACTCTGATATCCCAATCCATACAAGCCAAGTAGAACATGTCAGTACTATAAACTGCTCCTTCTGAACCTTTCCTAGGATTCATGGTAGTAGATAGAACATTATGCACCAACCGGATAGAAATAAAAGAAAATTTGGAACCCTTTAACACCCCTGCACTAAATTCCCTAGCACCCGAGGCATAGTATGCCCATAAAGCCTTGGGATTCATGTTTCCATTCTAAGTTACATTTGACTCTCTATACCTGGGCAACTTCAGTTGCTTATGCGTGTAAAGTCCCATATGGACTACAAAGTCATAAATACTCGGCTCGAAATCCCAACCGTTTAATCTAAATTGCATAGTAGGTAGGTGCTAATTCACATTATTGCTTATCCAATCTATAGTGCAAAAAAATTCAAGTTTCAACTCTCGATAAGATGGTGCCTCAAACCTGAAGAACGGACCTCAACCTAACTGATCCATCAACTCCTTAGCTCATCCCCATATTGAATCATGTCCATAAACTCCCAACCAATCACCTGGGAAGGAACAAATAATTTAGTTGATAATTGGGCTAACTTCTCCCTTAAGGTCGGTAATTCCTGTCAACACTAGATGGTTAGCGATAAATCTCTATGCTTACATCGCCACTTAGGTTGGAGGTGGTTGTTGCGGACTAGGCGTTTGCATTTGGTAAGGTGATTGATTCCTTACAGGTTACTATTTAATAAGCTCCTGTCTAGGTGGGGTAGGTTGTTATGGTTACGCATTATGTGAGGATCCTTCCCCATATACTCTCTTGGCTTGGAGTTTAGTTAGATGATTATGTGCCATTATCTATAAAATTTAAACAAACATAACTAAACCATTTTAAACATAAAGAAGTAGTGGTGTTAGTCTAAAAATAATGAAATTTTGGCAGTGCAACGGCATAGAATTGCCTTAACCAAAATTTTAAAAACCTAGTCATTCAATTCAGAACATGCTAACTCAACATCAAGCATTTAATTGGGGTGGTATGTATTTGAAATAAAGTGATGGAAAGGAAAAGGAAATCACAAACATCACCACATATTCATCACACGATAAATACTTTCAAGCCCTAGTTATCATATTATCATTTTTCTCTCATCCATTCAAAACATTGGAATGTGACATTAACCCCAAAAGTAGAGTGTTATAGACATTAAGCATGCTTCAACCCAATTTCACTTCAAAACATAATAAACTAACAATCTATAAACTAAAATGCAATTAGAACACATACAATAGCCATAAGCAGAAAATCAAAGGGAATGTTAAGAGAGAGATTGAAAATGGGGAAAAGATTAAAGTCTATGACCAGAAATCACAATATCCACTCCATACAGGCATTCTGAAGTTCTAAAACATTGAATTTAAGGTTTGAGAACTTCACAAACTAAACAAATACCCTACATTCAAAGTCAATATTATAAAACCAAATCAATCCCAAGCCATATAATAAGAAAAATTGAAGTAAATCCTTAAGAACATGTTATTCTCACCCCATTCTACATCTAATTTACCAGAGTAAACAAATAAAAGAGCACGAAAAGAGAATGAATACATATCTAGATTTGTAATTAAATAGATGCAAGATAAGAGCAAAAATGGAGCAAAAAACAAACTTAAACACTAGTAATCTCAAGCAAATCGAGTTATATGTGTGAGTGAATGGAGATTTCGAGCAAGATAAAAAGGGAGGAGAGAAGAATGGGGCTAATGGTGTGGGGATTAGAGTTTTTAGTTAAAAAAGAATGAGGGAATTCAAATTTTTGAAAACCTATTTGGGTGGCTCACCCTGTGGAAACAAACTGTTTTTGTTTCGTAAAATTTTACAAAATAAAATATTAAAAATGTCAAAAATCCCATAAGAGGAAAGTATGTTTCCACGAGTTGAACCACAAGGATGAGGTACCCCATAGAAACACATTGTTAGTTTAAAAAGGCCATACATTTTTACCTTTTAAACATCATTTAAGTCGAATGTCAATCTTAGCCTGCATAAGCCTTTATACCCTAAGTGCTTTATCCATAATTTAAAATAAATATAAAATAAAATAAATCAAACTTATAAAACCAAACTAAAAAGAACACAAAGAACACACTAAAACCAAAATTTAAATCTGAAAACAACTAAATACGATGGGTTGCCTCCCACCTAACGTTTCTCTAATGTCATCTTAGCTACACGTTGTGTAGGGCTCATCACCCTACCTAAAAACTTAATGTTTACCCCATGGAACCCATCTTTACCATATTTAAAACATTAAAATCAAAGGTTCCATGTAAACCTAATTTCAAACCTCTTAAGAAAATTTCAATAAGGGTTTTAGGTAACCAAGCCTGATCATGGATTATTATCTTTTGCCTTTTCATCTTAATTTTCTTACCTTCCTTCCCTTATGATTTTGTCAATGTCTTGTCTGGCTCATTGCTCATTAAAAAGCTGAGATGCTTGAACTTTAGGAGGCTCTGACTTATTCTTTCCCTGTACATCACCACACTTAATAATCATATTGTTAATCTCATTCAAATTGTTCTTTTTCATTTCATTTGTAATAACAATGTTACAAACATTAACTTATTACACAGTGAGTGTGTTCTCAGAAACTTGTTGGAGATGGAATACAACTTGATCACCACCCACTCTCAAAGTCAATTTGCCACCATGAATATTAATGATGGCTTTAGCTGTAGCTAGGAAAAGTCTTCCTAAAATAATTGAGTTTTCAATATTTTCTTCCATTTCTAAAATAATGAAGTCAACATGGCATATGACTTACCTACTTTAACTAACACATCTTCTACTATACCCTTAAGTATATGACAAACATTTCAGCTAGTTGAATGCTAAGATGTGTTGGTTTGGATTCTTCTAAACCCAAAGTCTCAAAGTCTTTATAGGGCATCACACTTACATTTGCCCCTAAATTAGTTAGAGCTCTATCTATGCTTAAGCTACCAAAAGTATAAGGAATAGTAAAACTCCTTAGATCTTGAAGCTTCTATGGTAGCTTCCAAATATTCAATGAGCTCTTCTCTGATAGTCTCACTATGGATACCTCATCAAGCTTCATTTTCTTTGTAAGCAACTCCTTCAAGAATTTATCATACTTCAGCGTCTACCAAAGAAATATTGATATGCAATTGCTTTAAAAAGTTAATAAATTTATCGAACTGAGCATCCATCACATCTTACTTGAGCCTCACCAGATAAGGCACTTGAGGCTTGTATTATTAACTAGAAGGATAGGCTTTTCCACTTTTTTAGCTTCTTTTTGCTTCTTTTCTGCCTCTTTGCCCTCTGCTTATACCATTACCTCTAGTTTCTCAGCTTCTTTCAGATTCTTACCACTTCTCAACATAATGGCATTCAACTCTCCTCCTGGGTTTGCCTTAATGTTACTTGCCAACCCCCCTTATGATCTCTCAATTAGTAGCCTTATAATCTACCCCATTTAAGTCTCCACATTCTACATCATGGCATGTTGATTGCACAGTGTTATTTTAGTAGCCTTATGTTTCTACTCATTCAACTCTATAAACTTTTTCAGATATCCTCAAAAGCTAACTTTTTAGATTGAGCAAATGCTGAAATTGTTGTTGTTGGAAGGAGGATTGTTGAAATCCTGGTGGAGGTCCAAGATTGCTTTGGATATTCTGATCTCCCTATGATAACCTTGGGTGGTTCCTCCAACTCTGATTATAGGTGTTTCTATATAAGTTATTTTATTAGTTCTATTTCATGCCACCCACATAGTCAACTTGCTCCACTTTAGCAAACATGTCTCATTATTGCCAATCTTAGCTAGGGTGTCCTCTTCCACACCACTCATACAATATAACTTATTATTGTGGAGCAATTCCTATGGTAATGCTATCAAATTTCTTACTCAAAGCCTCCACTTGGGCTGTCAAAGTTTCCATCGGATCCACTTATTGAACACTAGTAACTTTTGTCCTTACTTGGTCCCATGGTGATTGCCATTGTGAATGTGTCAAATCCACTCCTTAATTAAGTCCTTGGTTACATCTAGAGTTTTAAACCTAATAAAACCATTGGTTGCTACATTAATGGATTACTTACTAGTGTAATTCAGCCCATTATAGAATGTCTAGACCTATTGCCACAAAGGTATCCCATGATGTGAACACCTCCTCAATAATTATTTGTACCTCTCACATCCTTCATAAAGAGATTCTCCATTAGCTTGAAAGAAGGCAAAAATATTGTTCCTCAACTTAACAATCTTGCTTGGAGGAAAGTACTTGTCCAAAAACTTCTCAGCTAGCTGATCCCAAGTAGTAAAGCCCCTCGAAAGGTAAGATTTCAACCATTATTTAGGCAATTCCTGTCGAGAGGAAGGGAATAACCTAAGATGAATAGCATCATCTGTTACATTATTTATAGTTAGTAAAAATACTATATTTTTTCCCTATATTATTGGATGATTTTATTCCATAAATTGAAATTAATCTATTTGTTCTAGTGTGTTTTTAGTTCTTTTTAGGAGTTTATAAAGTATCTGGAGCTTTGTAGCAACATTTCAAAGTTCGGGCTTGAAAACATAGGCAAATGAGTGAAAACATAATGAGAAAATAGGTCACAGGACTGCCTCAAGGTCTGTGGCATAGCTTATGAGGCATCCTATGATAAATGAGCAAAATTTCAAAGGGTCAGTAACTTGTCATGATCTATGGCATGGACCATGACAACTTACTGTTCGTTCTGCAAAAATCTAATAGGTTTGGACGTATTTTAGTATTTTGAGCATAACTTGAGCTAGAGAGATCTGATTGAGGTGGTTCAGGTACTGTTAGAAAGGTAAGAGAAAGATATACAACTTCTAATAAGACTAAAATGTATAAATATTTCATCTTCATATCTAAATTTGGCATAAATTGTAGATTTTTGATTCTTAGTATCTATCTAACTTATGCTGACGTAGCAAAAATTTGCCAAGCCATGCTTGACACCTATCCAAACCCTAGTGAGCCTTAAAACACTATAAAAAAAACATCATTTATATTAGAATAATGGGCTTTATCTTGGGGATTTTGGGTAGCCACCCTCTCAATAGGTTAGAGAGAGAAAAGTGCAGAATTTCCAAGGTGAAGATGAAAAGTTACATACTTTAGAAGAGGAATGAAGATTGAAAAGTGGGGATTTCTCACCATTCACTGATTGTTTGAGTTTTCTCTACCTTATTTTGTATTTTCATTTCCAATTTTCTGTTATGGATTAATTTGTTTATTCATCTAGATATTATGAATCCTAATTTTGATTATATGAATTGAATATTTAGTTTTGAATCAATTTCATCTTTAGATTGTCTTATTTTCATGATTTATGATTTTTATTCTAATTTATAATTACCATTTTGTTAATTGGATATTGATTCTATATTGGACTAGTATAGATACCCTAATATAGATTGATCACTCATAAAAATAGAGAATTGATTGGGGTGCTAAAGGTAGACCTACAATACTTCTTTAGATGTTATTCTCTTGAACTTAATGCTACTCCCATTTTATTATAGATTGAGAACATATTCCCCTATAATACTTAGAAAGTTAGGGATTTAATCACTTGAGAAAGGTTTATATCCAATTTAGTGAGAGTCCACTTCAATTCATTGTTTAAATGATTCATACCATTATTCTTGACATGCATGAAAGTTTAGGGGGATTCAATATCTAGATGAACTTCACCATTGATTTTCTATCATCTATCCTTTATTTATTCCATAGATTAGTTTTAATTATTTAGTTTAATTAATCTCAAATTTTGTTCAATTAGACAATAGTTTAAGTTTGAGCCAGTACTTATGTTAGTGTCTTTGTGGATCAACCTCATTACTGCTATACTACCTCAACGATAGGTGCACTTGCCTAGAGCCAGGGTAGAATTAGCCATTAAGATTTATAAATTGTGAAACTCCTGGTGTTGTGAAGCGCACATCAAGTTTTTAGCATCATTGCTGATGACACTTATATGAAATATTAGTGATATAATAGTGACTATTGATCTAGTTTTTATATTTATATTTATTTATTTTCATCTATTTTTGTTTGTTTTTTCTATTTTACCTTTTTTTTTTTTTTTGAGTTTTTATTTTTAGAAAAAAGAAATTATCCATAGCTAATTGGTACTATAAACAATGGAGTTCCTACTCTAATCAAGAATGGGGATATCTGAGAAATTAGTATTATAACATTGGATGCATTTATCAAGATGATTTCCCAACTGAATATGGATGGGAAGCACAAGAGAATTCATTCCTTGAGCTTGCAGTGGAAAGATTCATCGAGTCTATAGAGAATTGGGTGAAGGAAGTGAACAACAAAAGCAACATATTAAAAAATAACTTCCCAACTCAATTTGAGGTAGAGGCCACATTGGGGGATGATGAGCATGAGTAAGAGGAGCATAAGTTAGAAGAGATGTTTATGAAATTAGTCAAAGCTACTAATAGAAGATTTTTTAGCATGGAAATGGTTATAAGAAACCAATAAGCTTCTCTTTACAACTTAGAAATTCAAGTTGGGCAAATTTTAGAATTCTTAAGTATCCAACCAAAAGATAATTTACCAAGCCATGTTAATGCCATTCCGAGAGAGTAACAAAAGACTACTACTGCTTGGTGGTTGAGGGATGATGATAGTGATGAAGATGAGAATGGTGAGAAATATGAAATGGATGAAGTGTGGAAAATATCTCACCCATAATCCAAACACCCATTGTTCCTATCACCCAAATTTTGAAAATTGAACACCCTACCACAATATACTTTACACCACTACCACCCTTCTCAAAATGTTTATTTGTTTGAGAAACAAGTATGTGGCCAGTAATTGTGGTCTCTAAACTTTCTTTGGAGAGAGAAATCTACTCTGTGGAGGTGTTAGAATAAAAATTGAGTTCATTTGGGTGGTAAAGTAGAGAATTACAAAGGGTAGAGGAAGAAGTTGTCATACTCAGTCTCTTAGAAGCTCAACCAGCACGCCTCACCACAAGCCAATGGGTAAAGGTCTTTGATGATGGTTCTAAACCTCGCAGGCTCAGGTTTGCATGAAATGTAGAACCAAAAATATTTTTTATTGCTAAAATAAGGCTATGCAAGGGCCAACACCTTCACATTCTCTTTTTTATTTTGATTTATAGAGGTATCCTCAACTTCCTTGGTGGAAGATGAATAACAATAATGTCCAACTAATATGATGTTAAAGAAGCACTGAATAATAGGCAACCCATTGATCATTTAAATTTTTCTTACTTTAGTTTCATGTTTATTTTCTTTTTATTTTCATTTTATGGTAATCTTCACCTTTTTCTTTAGAATTGTATCTCTTTAGTCTGTAGAATGAATTTGACATGGCATGGATCATGGATTATGTACAGGATTCCTAAAAAGCTAATTGATAATAAGGCATTTCTTCTTCTCCCTCCCTTTTATTTATTCTTTACACACATTGAGGGCAATGTGCGATGTAAGTGTGTGTACGTGCGAGGGGTGGGGGAGAGGTTTTAGGGTGGGGGGGGGGGGGGGGGGAGTGGCGGCACTGTAAAGGGGGGTTGGGATGTTATTGTTTTAATGTATGGTTTAATTTCTTATATCTGTATGGACATCTGGCTTTGATTTAAGAAACGTGGATTATAGCATTAGCAAGTTTAGAAATTTTTCCTCTTTAGTTTAAAATGTGTAAAGTTTTTTCTTTTATGATAATCATTCACAAGGTGTTAGTTTTAATTGAGTTTTTTTTTTTTGTTAAAGATTGAACATGGTAATATAAGTAGGAATTTGAGTTGGAATTCTTTGCATGAATGAATTTTGAACTCTTAGTTACATTTTTAATTCTTTGATTGTATGGACTAGACTTAGTATGGTATACTTAATATCTTCAGGTATCAGATATTTCTCTTAAAATGACATTTCAATTCAAACAAAAAGTGCAAAATGTATGAGGAGCTTTGAAAATTTTTCAATACTCTGTTGGTTTCATTTTGGGTAAAACAAAATTTATCAAAACCATGACTAGTGTTAGTAGCCAGGTGATTTTGTGACTAGTTGAGTAACTAGAGGTTGACCCCACAAAGTGTTTACCTTCGGATCAAAAGGCTATGTGACAATTTCAACTAAGTCAGGCTCCTTGAATTTGAGAAGAATTTGTGTTGGAAAAAGTACTTTAAATGGTTAAAAAGGTTTTCAAGGGTTTAGTTGAGCACCTAAGACAAAAAATTTTATAACTTTCAAGTATTTGGTTTATGTTGCTTTAGAATTAGGGGCTCAGTCTTGTATCTCTGGTGTTTAAAATTTAGGAATTTGAATTTGCCTATTAAATTTTTGAAAGTGACTACTATATTTGAGATTTAACTTTTAACCAAGAACTTTAAACCCAATTTCCTTTTTTAATGATGTCATAGCTAAGTTTTTATTAGCTAGAGAGGGGGTTTTCCTTTCTTTCCTTTTGCTATAATTTACATTGTTTGAGGACAAGTAAAGACTCAAATGTGGCGAGATATGATAATTGCTATTTTGCATGTATTTTTGCCCTTTGTTCTTCATGATTTTGTTATCTAATTGAGTTTAATTTGTTTGTTTAAGCATGTGTTTCAATTCATTTTAGGAATTCAGAGTCTTTATGGCCATGGTTTGAGTTTTATTTGAATATGCTACTTGGGGCATGGAAAAAGAGTGAAAATTGGCTTAAAAAATCCTTAAAAGCTTTTCTCATGGTCTACCTCATGGCCTATGAGCCAGCCCATGAAATTAGAAGATTTTAGCCCCTTTTTAAGAGGAAAGTAGTGTGTTATAGTCTACGGCACAGACCATGACACAGCTCGTGATAAATATTGTTTAGAGCTATGAGGCCCCATCCGAATTGCGGGCCTCCAGACCTAAGGAAAATGACTGCGTGGGGTCAGATTGCACATAGCATTGGGTTGCTCATGTCTCACTTTAGGTGAACCCATTTAAGGGCCCATTAGGTGCATTGTGTGTTTGTATGAGTCGCCACTTAATTTTTAGCAGATAGTTTATTTTCAAAGTAAATAAGAAACCAATTAACTCCATATGAAAACAGTTATTTTGCCCAATAACCTCAAACCAAAGGTTGGATTCGAGGATTCGTGATTGATACAAAATGTCAATTTTAGAAAAATAGTTCATTTTCTTTAAACACTTATGAAAAATGTTGATTTTAGAAAAAGAATACATTTTTCTTTAATGATTTTTGGCTTAAAATTTCATGTGGTTTTAGTAAAAATCAATTTCATATGTGCATGGCATATCAGTATGGTGCATGAATAAAATAAAGTGTACTTGAATGATGCATGAACAGTTATATGGCATGGATGACAATTATAATGTGAAAGCAATAAAAAACAATAAAAGCATAAAAATGAATATGGGTTCTTCCTCTAGCCCAAAAGGGTACTAGGGAAGGCACACAACCCCAATAGCAAATCTAAAAGAAATAAGTGATAAATAAATAAGATTACATCTAAAATTAGCAAAGGCAAAAGGGGATCCTTTCTTCAGTCTAAAGGATCTGGGAAAGGCACATATTTGCTAAATAACAAATTACACAAAACATATATAAAATAACAACAAAAATAAAGAAAATAAGCAATTTACAACCAATAAGTAAATAGATAAAATAAATAATAAAAAATAAAAAGAAAAATAAAAGATTTGGAGTTGAAGCCTTAGAATAGCTTATAGGTGTATCCCTTTGAATGGGAATCAAACCCCATGTCGTTCTCCCTTTCTTATGAAGGGTGGGGTTATTTGAAAGTGGGTTGGTGTTGTTCAGATGAAAACCATTTTTAAATTATGAAAAGATTAACCAAATAGGCTATTAATCAAGTTAAATTTTTATTAATAAAAAGAAATTTGATATATGGAATTACCTAAGTTCAATTTTAAGATTTAAATTCAGAACCAAATAAAATATGTCACCATTTGAATGCATTAGCTTTGGCTTTCTTGACCATGGAACTGGTACTTAAGATGATTTAATGTGGCCATAACGAGTCTCCATTGTATTCAGAAAGAGTCGACTGATGAGGTGTCTAGTGTTTCATTCGAATTTTTAGTAGGAATTTCAGCAAAGGTTTTGGTGTTGAGGATTTTTGTAGA
>CAOJBK010203917.1:0-11688 GCA_948294925.1 Codiaeum variegatum
CTGACCCCCTCCGGGGTGGGGGTGCCCCGCCCGGGGGGGGGGGGGGGTGGTCGGGAGGAGATTGAAAAACTTGTATGTGCTTAATTTTAGTCATATTTGTCTTGAATTCAATGATTTTGACCTCAAGCAAACAAGTTTTGACTATGAGCTAGTGATTTGATAATCTTAATTAAGCTATGTTTTTTGTCAACCAATTTTTGAAATTTGGCTATTCTTATGAGTCATCGTTTCAATTTCCTTAGTTGATGACTGAATTTTGAGATTAGAATTTAAAAGTAAGGAGTTTCATTGATATTATGGCATCGTTAAAATTTGAAATTCTTGTTAAATTTTTTAGCATATTGGATTTGAATATTGCCTAATTAAAGTTTTGGTAAAATATTTTTGGTAATCTTAGGGATTTAATTATATCTTTTTTATATAACATGCATAGATTGTGAATAAATTGAAAATTTGCACTAAAAATTTAAAAAACAAACAAGGAGCTTTGAATAATTCCATATTTCGTTGGTTCCTATTTTGCGCAAAGCAAAATAAATTTAAAGGAACTATGAATAGTGCTAATAGTGGGCTGATGTAAGTGATTAGTTGAGTAAGTTGGAGTTGGCACCACAAAGTGTTTAGCTTCACATCAAAAGGATAATGACATAATCAGTTAAGTCGGACTCCTTGACGTGAATAAAAGTAAAAAAAGAAGAAAAAAAAGTGCATGTGCTTAAATTTTAAATTTTGCATGATGTGCATGTTATTTTCAAAAAGGTGGAGTTGATTCCTAAGTATGAAAATATTTATTTGCCTAATTTTAACTTTGTTACATAAAAAGAAGTTTGCTCGTTCATTTAGCTTGAATTTTGATGCTTGGTTATGCTATAATGTCATTAAAATTATTGAAATTGGATTATAAGTTTAAATTTTAGTTAATTAACTAAGTCAATTTTAACCTTGATTTATTCGAATAATTGAATTAGAATTTGAAACTTGGTTTTATATAACTTGATTGCGAGAGTTAAGTTGTCTAATCATTGTCATTGTTCTATTTTGCTTGAGGAAAAGCAAAGAGTTAAGTGTAACGGAGTTGTTTTATGCATAATTTTATATATTTTCCCTAACAAATAAGTTTATTTCTATCCAAAAATTGCATTTAATATGTTTGTTAAGTGATTTTTTTGAGAAAATTAGGAATTTATGCCAAAATGGAGTTATTGGATCAAAAGACAAAGTTCCTGAGCGATCAGGATTGAAAAATGCAATTTTTGAAGGTTCCAAGGAACTTTGTGACTGCACTGGCCATGCCAGATACCTTAGACCCTTGTAGCTCACTATATGAACAATTACTTTGGGGAAGTCATGGCACGACCCGTGTGGCTGAGGAGATTAGGTTATGCCATCTACTGTGTTAATGAAGTAATCTGCACGGGTCAATCATATCTACATGAGTCGTGAACCACCAATTGGGTTGTGCCGACCCCTTTTAACAACATATTATAAATTTAACTTTTTGCAGAAATTTGGTGATCCATTATTCACTCTATTCTGTATGAAACAATAAATCTAGGGAGAGAAACTTTATTTTGTGAGGTTTAGCTTGAGTTTTCTTAGAGTTTTCATAATTCTTTCATAATTTTAGTTAGAATTCAACATTAACATAGCTTGTAATCAAGGATATAACTGAATTTCTCCAAAGAGATTAGGATTTTCTACACTTTGCTTGAGGTTTTTAATCTTAACTCTTTTCAACTTTAATTCTTTTGGCTCATTTGTGTGTTAAATATTAAGCATGGTTTCCCTTGATTTATTGTTGATTTGTTGAGATTCAAACCAATCATGAGCTAAATTCTTCATTGTCTAGAGATTGAGCATAAAGTAGTCTTGATATGGATGATAGTAATTGGATTCTTTGATATTGTTAAACTCTTGCTAGATTGAATTGAATTAATGATAATAAATAATTGATTGATCACCAATTAGTTTAAGTTTGGATTTGGGTGATGGAGCGAGAGTGGAAATTCAAACCCGGAGCTATTCAATTGAGATTCTAAAATGAATTGGGAATATAAGTTTTAGTCTTAAATCCTTTGATTGATACATGTCTTCTATATATTACTTTTATGAAAGCGATAACTAGTAGAATAAGTTCTTATTGAATGATTGCATTAAAAATTGGATAGTTTAACATAATTCATTGTTTCAATTTCTTAGATTAATGAAAGATGGACTATGGATTATAAAGATCTCTAGACTCATTCATATTATTGAATATCACATATTTTCATTGTTTGCTTTTGTTTCCTTGTTCAATTTGATTTTTCTTAAAAATAAACCAAAATCTTTTTACTTTTAATTACTCTTTGTGAAATAAGTTGATAAGCCGAATAGAATTTCTTGAGAAATACGACCTTGGATTCTCAATCTATATTATAATAGCCCATATAATTGCGATCACTATTGGACAATATATTTAGAGGCGAACACTAAGCCCAAAAGCCTTACCCATGACCTTTATTCCAAGACCATGTCGAGATTCACGAACTAGGGGATGGACTGGGAGACCCATCGATGAAGCCTTCTTAACCCCTAGGCGAGATACTTGGCCATGTCCAGAAATGGCCTCTTTTCAATCTCTGAGGCCGAGATCAATCAACACGAATCCCGTTCTCTAAAGAACAAAATTACACATTTACAGAGCCCAAGTTTAGATGTGTTGACCCTAGTGCGAACTCCTATCGCTTCAGAAAAGTATATAGGGGCTCTAATTCCTAGGGCTAAGGATCTGATTAACTGAGCCTTTCCAATCCTACTGACTGTTGTTGTTTCACCCGGCGAATGTTGGCGACTGCCTATATCTCTACTGGCAGAAGGGGTTGAAGGCTTATTATTCAAGTATTGTACTTAGGGAAAATACAAAATATATACTATTTGGATCAATATTGTTTGATTTTATTATTACACTTGTCTTTGTTTTCATATTCTTTGTTTATGTGTATTTGGCCTAGACTGAGATCGGAAACCAATAGAACTCATTTTATTAGACTATAAACCCTTAGACTGATATATTCGTACTCAAGTGTCCTTAATGGTTCGGGGACATCAAATTATGCACAAATAGAATTGGCATGCCCAGTGGGACATTCTTTAGAATAGTAATATTACTGAAAGACATAAACAGGCTAAGAAAACTGGTAATATCTCTAATGATACAATTGACCCTATGACCATAGGTACAGTCGAAGGTGATATGAATACTCGGCCTAGAGAAGTCATCATTCCTAATGGATTACCACCCCCTCCCTGAGGTTATCTAATCGAGGGTGAGACAAAGGATGAATATAATAGAGATATCGAGTCACCCATGCCAAGATCTTTGTCCAAAGCTGATATCAATGCTATTGGAGCAATGGTAGAAAATGCAAACATGGACATATACACGGGATTAATGAACCAAATGGATCATATCATACGGTCAATTATGGAAGAGAATAGGGATACACAAAATAGGGTGTACAACACCATACAAACTTTTAATGAGTTAGTTGGAAACTTTAACAATTTACTCGGAGAGAGGTATAACGATGTTGCCGCAAATAGGGGAACCCCACCCAGACAAAATCTGCCACAACCGATTCAAAATGACTTGTAATATAGAGAGGTCAAAATTGTAAGAAGGAAAAATATCAGTCAAAGGTACCAACAAGACAACCTAGGTTGATACCCACAGCATCAACAACCCATACCTCCCTAAGTTTAAAATATCATTCAAGGACATCAACAAGAAAACCCAGGTTGATATCAACATCAACAGGTTATGCCACCCTCAGTTCAAGTTATCAGCCTGAAGACCCAGGCCAATATCAACAACACTCTCAGCCTCTACCACCTTCCGTCCAAGCTCCTATGCCACCTTCGATCCAACATCAATCTCCTCATTCTCCACAAGGCGATAATATTTCTAATGTTCCATCTCAGGGGTAGCCTATCTATAACACCAATTACCTAACTTTAGGCAGTGGAATGAAAATGAGTTGGCCAGACAATTACAGAGGATGGGGGTGCAACTTGGAAGACCCTCCAAAGATCCATATGGATAGCCATATCCTAAATGGATCGATGCATTTTTTCCATTCCTAAGGGGATACAAAATTCTAGAGTTTACATTGTTCTATAGGGACGATAATGTTAGCATAAGGGAGCATCTCTCTCGGTTCACAGTGAAATGTGGAGAAGCTTTTTACAATGGTTTCCTCAAGCTTTGGTTATTTGCCAACTCCCTGACAGATACTGCTTCTGAGTGGTATAGCCGTCTCTGACTAGAAAGTATCTGCACTTGGGAGGAAATAGTTCGAGCTTTCATTGATGAATGTTATAGCTCAGAGCCAAATGTCACCTTAGATGATTTGGACAAGCTCACTTAAAGCCCTGGTGAGTTTCCTGTGAAATATGTAGTGAGATTTAGAAAGCCCAACCGGAGCCCTGGAACCTGAACTAGTAAAATTGGCCTTTTGTGGTATGAACATGGCCATCAAAGAAAAATTCCAAGGGATGAAATTCTATGACTTCTATGATCTATTAGACTAACTCACAAGTTATGAAAGATTACTAAAGGAGAAGGAACAAAAGAAAACTTCTCAATCTTTATATAAAGATCAGGTACCTTACTCAGCCCTAATAGAAGAATCTAAATTTGATAAGGAGATTGATGTATGTGTGGCCGAGTTAAAATCTGGGAATCCATACTCATGTCATGCCCTTAAGCCTCAATTCAAGAAAAGAAGAAAGAAACGAACAAAATTGCCAAAGAATACTCCTTTGATATCTTTAAGGCTGAAGGATCTTTGATTAGCTTCTGAAGGATGGGAAGATAAAACTGAGTGCCGGACATGTCATTCCACTACTAGTGGAATGCCCATGGGTATATTGCAAGTGGCATAACATTGAGAGACATTATACTAACAATTGCATCAATTTCAGGAATATGGTGCAAAAGGCAATTGATGATGGTAGATCACTATTCTTCGGCAATGATAAGGCTATGGTGGAGATACCTTTTTTTTAAATCAAGGGGGAAAGAATAAGATTAAGGTCAATATGGCAATAGTAACCCCCTTGGGACCTGGAAGGCCAGGAGGCCAAATTTAACGCTCAAGGATGAAACCTTGAAGGGAGAGTCCCAGAGAAGTCAAGCCACAGGAATGTTGATTTAGGGTATGAGGCGTGCTGGTCCTATCTAGATTGTAAGGTGGAATTCAAAGTCATTCTAAAAAGAAAAGTCGTCCCAGTGCCTTAGCCTCTTGAGAAAAGACAAATTATGACTAAGGGGGAAGAGAAGCGCCCTATACATAAAAGACTTTAGTATCCCAAAAACACAATCCAACAAAGGTTGCAGCTCCCAGAAAAGCCAAAGGAGAGGAGCTACATTAAGGTTGTTAGATTAAAGACCATATTTATGGTGATAAAAGAGAAGGTTTCCCCTGAAGAGAGAACACCTCAAACCTTCAAGTCCATGCCTAAGAAGGTGGAAAAATAGGAGCAACATCAACCTATCTCACAGGCTTTAAGTTCCAGAAGTGTATTTCTCAGATTGGCCATGGTAAAAGGAGTTAGAGGTCGATCCTAACCCAAACTCAAAAAATGGAGGTTGCAAAGGAAGCACTAGATGGAGAGATTACAAGTGGTTGCAAGAACTGGTCCTAAGAAAAGGAAAGAGCTTTGGGAAAGAAAGATGAAGGCCAAAGATTGAGAGGATAGATATGGGGAGGAGTGAAGTAGAGAAAAGAATAGAAATGAAGGGAAAAAATAAGGTACCTATCGAGAGGGTAAAATAAAAGCTCGCCATCAAAGATGAAGGGCTCTTCAGAGAGGCTAATGAAAGAACAAAGTTTTATAATAGGCACTTCAAAGAGCAACGAGCCAAATGTTGGGCACCTAAGAGGCCCAAGCAACATCATGAAGAGCCCCCATATTTGAGATCCTAGGGTTAATAGTCTAAAGGGGTGAGTTTCAAAGCATGCCCTGCTATTATTAACATTAATAGGGCCAAACATGAAGTATGGTTAAAAGAATGCCCCAGGAAGAAAATTAACCAAGGAAGAAAAGAATGAAGAGTCCAAACCGATTAAGAGGTTAAGCATCAATGTGGTGACCATCTGTCTAATCGATGAATCGAAGGAAGATCATAAGGTGGCTACAATACTTCTTGAAGAAATCCAAGCCAAGCTTGGACAGCAAGCTACTCTCGATGGAGATATGTTGGAAGCTGAGACTGATGAGAAAAGAAGTGTGTAACCCTTGTCAATCATCATGGAAAAACCCCAGAGGAGTTTGAAAAATCATATTTGGCCTCATTATATCAAGGTCAAAGTAAATGGAATTCTAAAAAATCGAGTGATGGTGGATAATAGAGTTGGGGTCAACATCTTACCCCTAAAAACCTTCAAGAAATCAGGACTAACTTCTCAAGATCTAGATAGGTTTAAGCTTTCCTTGCATGACTTTATGGGGGGTGAGACATTGCCTAAGGGGTTTGTAACCATACAACTCAAGGTTGACAGGGAAACTTGGCCAATGGGTTGTTATGTGGTGGATGCCCAAGTCATTTATAACCTTTTGTTAGGAAGAGATTGAATCCTTTCAAAATTTTACATCCTTTTAAGTATGCATCAGATGTTGATTATTCCAAGGATGATTATATGGAGATTATGCATGCTGATCCCAATCCCTTTGGATAGGAGATTCACTTCTAGGATGCAGTCTACTATGATGCATGAGCTAAAAGCTTATTCTTAGAACCAAAGAGAGAGGTAGATAGGAAGGTTCTATTGGCTAAATAATTATCTCAGCCAAAGATATTTTGGGCAGCAGACCGAGCTTCATCATTTCAGGAATCTATGGATAAAATCTCTAAGAGGCAGGTGGAGGTTATTCTCAGACTGTGCAATCTCTTTCGGGAGCAAGTTTCCTCGATGAAGAGCATATATGAGGATGAAGCTCAAGACCCCATAACAGTCCTGGAATTCAAAGTTTTGGAGTTAGCAGATAAGAAGTCTAAGACCTTTTAAAAGAGGTCAACTTGGGGATGAAGGCCGACCCATAGATGATTTTCATAAGTGCTAAATTATCCCTAGAATATAAAATAAAACTAATGGCTCTTTTGAGAGAATTTCAGGATTGTTTTGCTTGGACATATGATGAAATGCCAGGACTGGCAAGGGAATTGGTTAAGTACAATCTACCTGTCAAGCCAGGATTCAAGCCATTCAAGCAACCTATGAGAAGGATGTCTCCTGAGGTTAAAGAACTGATCAAGTAAGGAATTAAGAGATTACTCAAAGCAGGCTTCATTCGACCTATAATTTACATTGTATTGCTCTCCAATATTGTCCTAGTGATAAAAAAAAAGAATGGGAAGCTGAGGATATGCATTGATTTCAGAAATTTGAATATAATAACCCCCAAAGATGAATACCCCATGCCTATAGCCGATGTGCTGATAGATTAGGCTACTATTAACACCATCTTGAGTTTAATGGATTGGCACTCGGGGTATAACCAAATCAAGATAATCGAGGGAGATGTAAACAAGACAACCTTTAGGTGTCTCAGCCCAATTAGAGTATATTAATGGGTTGTGATGCCTTTTGGTTTGGATAATGCTGGGGATACATACCAGAGGGAAATGAACACCATCTTTCATGATTTCTTAGGAAAATTATTGAAAGTTTACATTAATGATATAGTAGTAAGGTCCCTATAAAAGGAACATCACCTGGCGAATCTTAGGCAATCTTTTGAAAGGATGAGATAATACCAGCTGAAGATGAATCCTTTAAAATGTGCTTTTGGGGTATCTACTGGCAACTTCTTGGGATTCTTGGCTAACCAAAGGGGTGTAAAGGTTGATAAAAACAAGGCTAAGGCAATCTTGAAGACTCCTCCTCTGAGGCCTAAGAAGGAACTCTAAAGACTAATTAGGCAGATCAATTCTCAAGAAGATTCATTGCTAACATAACTAGGAAACTTTGACTTTAGAGGCCATTCCTCAAAGAAAACAAGGAATTCATTTGGACAGAGAAGCATCAAGTGGTGTTTGATGAAATCAAAGCCTATCTAACCAAACTGCTAGTTATGACTCCTCTTAAGCCTAAAGAACCCCTAGTTTTATATATATCAGCTTCGAAAGACACAATTGGGATTATGCTAGCCCAAGATCAAAGGGGAATGTGAAAGGGCCATCTATTATCTCAGTAAGAGCCTAACTGACACTGAGGCAAGGTACGCCCCTATTGAAAAACTAAGGCTTACTTTGTATTTTTTTTATGTACTAAACTCAGATACTATATAATCTCAGTGGTAGTAATGGTTGTCAGCTAGACTGATGTCATGAAATACATATCATCAAGATCCTACTTGAGAAATACGATTAAGAAGTGGGCAGTAGGTCTCTCTGAGTTTCATCTTCAATATGTCCTACTTAAGGAAGTAAAAGGTCAGGCCCTAGCCGATTTTCTTAATCACCACCTAGCAAGGATATCCTAGAGAAAGAGGTGATTTATATATCCCAAAGGTTTGCTTAGGAATTATAGTTTGATGGATAAAAAACATCAACATTGATAGGGGAATGAGTGGTGTTGACATCATCAGGGGGCATTACCACCAAGTTGGGGTTCATCCTTAGGTTCCATTGTTCTAATAATCAAGTGGAATATGAAGCCTTTATCATAGGGTTAGTAATTTTGGCTAATCTAAGGGCATGGTTAGTGGACATCAGGGGTGATTCATTACTAGTCATGAACTAGTTGACCAGCGAATACAACTGTGAAGCACCTATTCTTTAGCCCTATTGCAACAAGGCAATGCACTTATTAGAAGCTTTTGAACATATCTTTCTTGAATACTCTACTAAAGCTTCCAATGAGGAGGAAAATAAGCTCACCCAGGGGGCATCAGGTTATCGCCAATGGTTTGGAAAAATTCCCTTAGAATTTAGGCCAATATTAGTATTGTGTTCAAAGGGTATCGACCAGCTCCAAGAGTAGGTAGAAAAACATCCAAGAGTCTTCACCATTGACATAGCTCATGATTGAAGGAAGTCTATAATTAAATTCTTGAAAAACCCCTCTACTAATGTTGATCGCTCCTTTCCCCTAATTTTTAGAAGGAGTATGGGATTCTATATAGGAAGTACAAAGATCACTCTTGATATGCCTCGGCCCTAAAGAAATAATGTTGGCCATGACCGAGGTATATGAAGGGGAATCTAGAGCCCATCAAGCAAAAAGATTGATGAAGCAACTATTGTAGCAACATGGTTATTGGTGCCCCAAAATGAAAAATGATTGCATGGATTATGCCAAGGGATGTGAAGCTTGTCAGAAACATGGTCCTATTCATATATCATCAGTGGAAAAGCTTCATTCAATCATCAAACCTTAGCCTCTTAGGGGATGGGCTATGGACATCATTAGGAAGATTTATCCCCCATCTTCATAAAACCATTGTTTCATATTAGTGGCTATGGATTATTTCATAAAATGGATAGAAGCAGTTCCCTTAAAAATGACTCAGAAGGCTGTGATCAGGTTCATTAAGGGGTATATTCTTTTTCAAACCAGCCTACCCCAAATGATCACAATAGACCAAGGGATCATGTTCACAGTAAGTTCATGAAGAGAATTTTGCAATGAGTATAGGATCAAGCTGCTACACTCAACTCCTTACTATGCCCATACCAATGGGTAAGCAAAACCTACCAATAAGGTGATCAAGGGTATAATCCAGAAGACGGTGGATAAAATTTCTTAGAAATGGAATGAATTCCTCAGAGATACCTTATGGGTTATAAGAACGAGTATCAAAAAGCCACAGGGTCACCTCATTCAAGCTTACCTACAGGTTGGATGCCATTATCCCAACAGAACTTACAGTCAGGTCTACTAGAAAAAGATACCAAGAATAACTCTCTCCTGATGAATATGAGTAAGTTATTTATAAAGGGTTGGGGGAGTTAGGTTACATTAGGATGGCTGCCTATACAATATGCAAATGCAATAGAAGAGGATTGAGAGAGCTTACAATAAACGAGTTCGGTCTAAAGAGTTCAAGATAGGGGATCTTCTGTGGAAAACTATCCTACCACTTGGAGGAGAAGTATTTAGAGCTTGGGAAAAAGTCAAGGGGATCATGGGCAATAGTGCTTATAAACTCTTAAGAAATGAAGGTAGAAACCAAGGCCCATCAGTTAATGGCAAGTACCTGATGTTGTACAGGACATCGCTATGGGATTTAGTATATCGGTCTCAATTTGAAAAAGTTAGGGAAAAATCGAACTAAACTATGTAAAGCCGATTTTGTGTCATCGGTTATGGAGAATGCATCTTACTTTGATCCTTATGAGGTCGATTACATGCATTATCAGTTAGGGTCACTGACTATTAAATTGAATTTGATTATTGTCCTAAAGCTGATTTGTTCATTA
This sequence comes from Codiaeum variegatum, assembly GCA_948294925.1. Classification (NCBI taxonomy): domain Eukaryota; kingdom Viridiplantae; phylum Streptophyta; class Magnoliopsida; order Malpighiales; family Euphorbiaceae; genus Codiaeum; species Codiaeum variegatum. Next base: position 10,469 of record CAOJBK010203917.1, read on the forward strand.
TCAGTTATAGGATTTATATTTTCTTTGACTATAATAGGCCAAGACATTTGCTTTGAATTAAAATTGATCAGTCATGGAGGCTGATCCATGCACATATAGTAACTAAAGCATTCATAATATTAAAGGCAATCTAATAAAATGCATTCATCCATTCATTAAGAAAAAGATTAAAAAATAAGAAAATTAAGTAATCAGCCCTTTGGCCTATAAAATTATACATAATGTATATGCCCATAAGGGACTTGTTCACAAGTTATAAGGAAAATGGGGTTATGATAAATTCAAGAACAGATTTTGTAAATCTTATCGAGTTATTACTTCACGGCTTTCTCGATGGCTTGATCAGTTAGCATTTCAAACTCAAGGGAAGCGATACCTTTAGAAAGGGATTTTATATGAACCTTCGTTGCTTCACTCTCTTTCCTAGTTTCCCTAGCAACCTCGACAACAGTTATCCTTTGCTCCTTAAAATGAGCTAGCTCCTCTTTCTTGGCTGCCGATTGCCTCTCTGAAATCTCGATATCCTTCGTAATAGGCTCCATTTGCTTCCCTAATGCCTTAGCACTATCAACGTGAGCTGATGGCACTAAAAATGACACCAGGGGTCTTAAAATTTATAATACTTGTCAACTAATTTTACCCTGGCTCTAAGCAAGTGCACCTATCGTTGGGTAGTATAGCGGTAACGAGGTTGATCCACAGAGACACTAACGTAAGTACTAGCTCAAACTTAAACCATTGTCTAGTTCACAATTAATCACATATTAATAATGGAAAATTAAAATCCTAATTCCTAACTAAACCCAAGGGATAACTTCAAGAACTTGCAAGACTAAAGATTAAACAAATATGAAATAGAGAATCTATCTAGACTTCGACTCGTATTTGAATATAATGCACAGATGACCAATAGCTCAATGAAAAATTAAGGGAATTATCAAGTGGATTTTTACACAAAAGGTAAGTTTGAATCTTTCTCAAGTAGACAAACCCTAATTCCTAAGTAAAGGTTGGGAATCTCTTCTCACAACTAATCAAGTAGGAACCGCATTAAAATAAGTGAAATAGAATATAAATCTTAGGAGTACATACTTCTATCTCTAGAAAGCATAGCAAACCTAATTGATTTTGAGTGTTCAAAATCTAAACTTTCTATCTCTAGTAAAGAATAGGCAACATCACTCATCTACAAGCATGCAATTGAAGATGAAAAAGTGCAC
>CAOJBK010205141.1:0-13865 GCA_948294925.1 Codiaeum variegatum
CGACAGAGAAAACTTCATACTTCCTTTTTAATTTTAGGAGGTGGTATGTCAAGGATGGCCTTTGATTTAGCTGGATCCACTTCTATACCTTTCTTACTGACCATGTAACCAAGTAACACTCCAAATGAGGCTCCAAATATGCACTTGTTAGGATTTAACTTGAGATTGTACTGTCAAAGTGTAAGGAAGAACTTCTCCAGTGCTTGTAGATGCAGTTCATGGGTTGCACCTTTGATGACCATGTCATCAATGTATACCTCCACTTATTTATACATTTAGTTATGGAAGATTATAGTAGCCATCCTCTGATAAGTGGCACCAGCATTCTTTAACCCGCTTGGCATTACTTTATAGCAGTAGGCGCTATATTCTATAATAAAAGCTATTTTCTCCATGTCTAGAGGATGAACCAAGATCTGATTGTACCCCATGGCTAGATCTATTAAGGAAACCATCTCTGAACCAGCTAGTGTGTTAACTAAGAGGTCTATATAGGGCAGTGGAAAATCATCCTTGGGGCATGCCTTGTTCAAGTTTTGATAATCCATACACATTCTAACTTTTCTATCCTTCTTTGGTACTGGACAATATTTTCCAACCAAGATGTGTATTTGATGGGATCAATGAATCTGTGAGTATGCTATTTAGCCACTTCTTCCTTGATTGGTATGGACCATATAGGCTTCATGCATCTAAGCTTCTGCTTGATAGGCATATAGTCTGGATAGGTCAGATTCCTGTGGACGACGATACTTGGATCTAGTCCAGTCATATTGTTAGGCTACTAGGCAAAGCATGCTTCAAATCTTCTGATAATCGATTAAGTGTCCTGTTTGTTCGAGCATGTAGATGCAATGAATGTGTTTTTAGGCATGTCATGAGTGCCTGTGTTTATGTACTCTTTAACTGCATCTTTTATTACGTTTATTTTATTCTCTTTTTTTATTTGTTTGAGGTGAGATTCATCAATTGGAACAGGAAAAGAAAACAAAGAAAGAGGCTCATAACAAGAAAACTCAGATGTCTTATTAATTGAAATGGGGGAGAATTACATAGTTACATCATATTCATAGTTAAATCCTAGTGGACTTGTTACACCATATTCATACTTAAGGGAAGACTCAGAACTAGTAGTTGACTCAGACTCAGACTTAGTTTCAGCTTTCAGTTCAGTTTTAGTCTCAGATTTTGACTCAACAACTTCAAAAGGATTCTCATCAAAGCTCTAAATCTTCAGTTTCCCATTGGCTATCTTGATCATTATGGAGAGGTTAGATTTCTCCTCCTTGTCTGTGAGAACATCTATATCTCCTAAGAGTCTTGTGTCCATATTCTTTTCATAATCACTTTCCAAATTGTAAATAAGCTGGTGATCCTCAGTAGTCAACTTCATGTCGGAGAATAGCTAGAATACAGGAACTTTGATACCAGTGACTGAGAAAATCCATGGTTCAGGAAAGAGAAGTAAGTAACTGTCTCACCCTCTTTGACAAAGTAGCCATTTAAAGTTCTAAAATAGGGCCTCATGATGATATCGACTTCACCCCCCCTTTTTAACAATTACAGAGTTCTTTTTGGCCTTAGCCCCGCTCTCTTCAATTTCATCATTAGTTAGCTTATAATCCAAACCAAATGGTGGAGTATATGTGGATTACTCATTAAAAGACTTGATACCTTGCTGATTCTTACCCAGGCCCATACTAGGAAAATAAACCACATGCTTGAGAATATTTCCCTCCATTGGGTTGCAGTATGGATCAAAATACAAAATGATTATTTCCTTAACATCCTCAGTAATGTGGATGAAATGAATAAATGAGAAGTTGGATAAAGGATATGTCGACAACTCAGGCTAGATTTCTAAGATGGGTACAGGGTCTGAGACTTAAGATTTTCCTAACAGATCAGCCTTAATGGTAACAATGCCACCTTTTAGAGGGAACTTGATTCTTCGGTGTAAAGTAGATGGCATAGCTTTGGCCTGATGAATCCAATGCCTACCCAAGAGTAGATTGAAATAGGATGATACATCGATAACTTAGAAAGGGACTTTGAAAGTAGTTAGGCCCATGGTGATAGTTAATGTAGTGACCTCAAGTACTTCTCTTTTAGAGTTGTCATACGCTCTCATAATTTGATCAGAGGGGGTGAAATAAGCAGCAACCAACCCTAAACAACTTGTAACCTTCAAAGGGCAAACATTCAATGCAGACCCATTATCAATCAAGGTCATAGGGACAGTCTTTTCCCTTGTGATAATAGTGATATACAGTACATCATTGTGGGGAATCCTAGGTGGGATCTCAATATCAGAAAAGGAAATGGAAGATCATCTAGTGGAACTAATGATTGATGCAACTAGATTTTTTGGGAGATGTCATATGATGTCTGAGTCTAGCTCAACACGTTACAAAGAGCTTAGCAATGAGGGTAAGAGGACATGAGAAATCTCCTAATTGAAATATTGCCTTGCATTTTCTTAAGTCATTTCAGTATAGGATCCTTGTTAGGTTCACAAGTCCTTTTGTATTTTTCCACTGGTTGGCTTAAAGATGAAGCAGCAGTAGGAGTTTGAGTGATGCAGCCACTTCTATTGATAGAATCTATTCTTGACCTAGACTTTTTATATCAATGATGAAACAATAGTAGTCATAATGAATTGATTGCCCTAATGAAGTTTGACCAATCATTAGTGAGCAAACTAGGGAAAGTGACCTCTATAAGGAAGATTGGTCATCTCTAGTGTAATGATAGTTGCCCATGGTATAGCATCAATTATAAGATCTGTGGAATCACCCTCCTCAAATTCATTCAGTATTGCATTGACAGTATATTCAGGGAGGGGATTTGTGCCACTACTAACTTTAGGCATCAAAATCTTCTTCTCATCTATGAGATCCTAGATTTTATGGTGGAGGGCCTTGCAATCATCAGTTTTGTGTCCGGGCCTTTGATGATAGTCACAAGTTTCATTCATATTGATGTTTTTTGGAAAATGGATAAGGAATATGCTTAGTCTTCAATGGTTTAAAAGCATTCTTTTCCACACACTGCCTTAAGAGGTAGCTCAGTGTTAACCCTTTTAGGTTAGAAAACTCCTTTCTCTATATCTATAGTGGTTTATGGACTGTAATGGCAATAACCCCACATTTTTTCTACACACCACTAGTTTTCTTAAAAATGAGAGGATGAAGTTTGAGTCCATCCTTAATGAGGTTGGATTCTATTGCATCTTCTAGACGAGAGTCCATGGCCACTAAAGCCTTAAAATTGGGAAAGTGTTGTGTTATCATTCTGTCTTGAAACATAAGTAATACGTTATTGACAACTATGTCGATTTGTTTAGACTCAGTTGGTCTGCCAACCATTTGGGAGGCTTTCTCCCTCCTTCTAGTAATAAAGGTAGAGAAGGTTTCTTTAAGCAGTTGTTTGGTTGTCACAAGGTCCCTTCTCTTGATGTCAACCTCTTGTTTATAGGAATATTGTTTTACAAACTCAGTACAATTAGACTCCCATGTATATTTCTTGGAATACTCTAATTGTATGAACTAGGTAAGAGTTGCACTAATGAGCGATTATTGGAGGAGCTGAGCAAGGAGCTTGCCTTCCACTCCCAAAGGTTAAAGCGTGCCATCATAAATTCTTAAATGAGTTTCAGAGCAGGAGGTCTATTGAATTTCTCAAAGTGTGGCATTTAGAACTTAGGGAGAAGCCTTGCTTTGGGGAATGGGCTCTATGCCTTAACATCTAGGACTTTCTCCTTTTTCTTAAGGGCTTATAGGTCCCTTTCCATTTCTTTGTATTTTTGGGTCATAGTCTTGATGAGTGGATATTCTTTAAAAACTTTTGAGAAAGGATGAGCAATAGGGGTAATAGTATAGTTATTTCCATGGTCCAGTTGTGGATTCAATACAACAACCTCATCAGCTAGAGTGTTAAAAGTAGTCAAAGCATGATTAGTTGACTAGATCTTAACTTAACTTAGCATAGTCTGAACTTTACCTAGAATAGCCTATTCTTGGCTTTGCATCATTATAGTGAGGGTCTCTTGTTGTCTTTGTATTAAGGCAGCCAACATGCCAGCAAGGTCGGTAGATGCAGATGCAGCAGATGGAGTAGGTGGAGCAGTGGGGGTGCCAATTAGAGCACTGATAGTAGTGGCTTCAACAGTAGGAGCTGGGACAAGGTTAACTCAAGTTGACATAATGACCTTTTTTGGGAAAAGGGAAAGAAAATGGAGTATTAGCTTTTGAAACAAATAAGGTAAAGTTAGGTGCATGCAGGTAAAGAAAAAGGTATTTTGAGGGGTTTAGGCTTCTCTTTGGAACAGTTCACTTTGTCCAATTTTAGTTTTTGGATGTAGTGATGCATACATGAATGAAAAAGGTTTCATGATTATAGTAATATAGAGTTTTATGGTACACGGGACCTAAGGTCAACTCTAATCATTACATGATGGCTTGGTGGTTTAGTGGTTCCCCATTGCTAAGAGATATTGACACACCTAACCACATGTGGACTAAGGAGGCCCACGTAGGTCAATCAGCTTAAAGAATCATCTAGGGCACCCTGAAGTTGGATGATTTCACTATCACAAAGCAATCCTAAGGAAGGAAGCTCACACGATGCTACACTCTATCTGGGTTTTCCTAATATACAGGTGCATGGGAAGTGATGCATGAGAACTTACTTTTGCATGATTTTGGGCCTAAATTTTGTATTCAGAAAATAACCCGCTTAATTTTTGGTCAGTTTACCAAATGTCCCCAGTGGAGTCACTAGCTGTGAGGCCTGGCCCGAATGGCCCATGGGATTTCCCCCCAGAGAGTACACCTGCAGACCCTTACGGGCTCATAAGAAACCTTTTAGATTGTGCTATTTGAAGGCATCGTGGATTATGGATCAGGTTCCCACATTTATGCCTCTACATATGTTCGTTGGAATGCACGTTTTGTGTGTAGTGTTACAGTCGCCACTTAACCTTTTAGAAAAATATATTTTATTATAAGATAATTAAGAAACCTTTATAAAGTTAACTCCATTTTAGAAAAGATTCAATTTTCTACCCAATTGGAAAAGTTATTCTGTTGGAACCAAAGGAGGTTTGAGATCTAAAAACATTTTAATAAAACATTTTTAGTACCATTTTAATTAAAATAAGATTTTGGCGCTAAATATCATGCAAGTTCAGTTAATATTGTATTTTTGTGTATACATGAGCAAGATTGTCAAATGAATGCATGAACATGGCGGTTATGCAAATGACATCCATAAAGCGATAAAGACAACAGAATTGCTAGGGGTCCTTTTTCTAGCACACTCCAGGTTCAAGGGAAGGTATAACACCCTAAATAAAGTGTTAAAATTAATTACAAATAAAACCATTGAATTAGGGGATCTCCCCTCCTGTCTTATGATATGGGAGGAACACACATTCCCCAAAGCACATATATTAACATAAATAATGATATAGTAAGCAAATGGCATAATGAACAAAACCATAACAAATAATGAAACAATATGAATAAAATAAAATAAAATAGACATAAAAAGATAAAAGAAAAAGTTTGGACTTGAAGCCTTGAATGGTTTACCAGCGTAACCCTTTAAATGGGAATCAAACCCCACTTCATTCCCCTTTCTCGTGAAGGGGCTGTTCTGGCAATAGTGAAGGTGATTGTTGGTTTAGTAGCTAATTGATTTTAGTTTGTAAAAACCATTAACCATAGAAGTTATTAACCAATTCTTATACTTGATTAATGAAAATTTGATTTTGAGTGGGATTACCTAAATAGATTTTAGGGTTTATTGATTTTAACTATGAAAACGATGTTCATAAAATTGCATTAAATCATAATTAAAGGGCTTAACAATTTTTTTGAAAAACATGCCTTAGGTCTGAATTAAAGGGCTAAAAACAGTAGTTTGATCAAAGAGAAAGAGATTATACTATACTCCGTTTACCTTTTTGTGGGGTTTGGTGACTGGAGGTTCTGACAGTTTGATGAAGCCGGTATGTGTCTCCATTATACTCGGAGAGTGGGATTGAACACATAGACCGTGCTAGAGTATATTAGAGTGAGTGTTGGCTAATTAGATTGATCATCTGTAGTGTCTGAAAATGAAGTATCTATAGCATTAGTAGTTTGAAAACAGTGTTTTAGAGGTTTGGAATGGTGTGAAACTGATGTCTGTAAGGGCATCTGTAGTGCATTTGAGAGTTGGGAAAATGTGTGTAAAATGGTCGAAGAAAATTCGGTGTCTCAGGTCTGTGTCAGAGGTTCAAATTTATAGAGAAATGAATCATAAAACCCTAAACTGACTAGCGTGTGAGTCGCACGCTCCATACATACGTGTGGGCCTTCATACATATGTAAAGGGTTAGACGCATGTGTTGAAGGCTTCACGTATGCATGAAGGGTTAGACACATGCGTGAAGTGATACAAGCACATGTCTGTCTTTTTGGGCATGGGCCTTATTTTCTAGGTGCGATCCAATTCAATTTTTTGAGTTTTTTTAGGTTTGTTTGAAGTCCGATTTAAGCTTGTTTTGGTCTATTAGGCTTGTATTGACAGATCATATGCAAAGGTGCCAAATCCTCAAATGCATTAACCTCAAAATGGATGAGATAAGAGAGTATTTATAGAGTCTTGAAAATATAGCTGTTAGGATCCTAATTAAAAAACTTCATTTAAAAATATGTTAATAGCTCTATTTTAGAAGTGTGAGCCCAACAACTCTATTTTATAGAAATATGTGCTCAATAGCTCTTTCATCAGTCAACTGACACATATTGGCACATGCATCAGAAAGCTGTCTAGTCTTTATAAAATGCTATCAGCTAAAATTGTTTTCATTATCTCTAGAAAATATGAATGTTGGTCACATGTTGTTTAGATAAGTGTGTGAAAATAATTTTTCGATTAGAATGCAAAAAAAAATAATAATAAAGTTCATTTAGAGGTCTAACGCTTTCTGTAAATCATTAGGTGCCTGAACTAGTTAAGTAATTGAACCAATCATTTGACTAAGCCAGTCAGATGACTAACTTGGTTAGAGAATGAAAACATTTTAAAAAATGAATTATCCATTTAGGGTGCTAAAATATTTTAATGTAAATTCAAAATTTGTTTCATTTAATAAGAATACTAGACATCTAATATAGGTAGTTGAGATCTAAACCTTTAGAAGACTGATGTGTCTATAGGTCTGACTTGAACTTTTATCTTTATTGACCTGAATCTTAAGATGTCTGGTGTGTCTTGAATTTAGCATGAATTCTTGTGTTAGTATATATAAGCCTCTAGATTTTTGAGCCTTTGAATGCCTAATCCTCTAGATGTCTATGTCTCTAGGTGCCTGAGCCTCTAGCTGTCTTAGACTTTAGATTCCTGAGCCTCTAGTTGTCTGAGTCTTTAGATGCCTAAGCCTCTAAATGTTTGAGTATTTACGTGCCTGAGCTTCTAGATTTTTGGGTCTTTAGGTGCTTGAGCCTTAAGATGCTCTAAGACATCTTGAGTTCTTATCTTGTTTATTTATGGGTCAATAGACTGAAGTGTTGTTGATATGGTATTGAAAGCTCATAACACTTAGTCCTCTAATGATGTAATTTTCCTCCTATGGATGATTGACTTAATCTGACACATTAAACATTAGGAGCGAATATACACACTCATCTTAAACTGTTTTGTTATCATCAAAATCATATTGCTAAACCATGAGGCTAACATCTTTAACACTAAGCATATTCTTAAAAAAATTAGCAAAGTAATTTATCACCATATCATAATTAGTGATTACTCCTAGCTTCATTTCAAATCACAAATACACAATTACGAGTGTATGGATTTTTTTGAAAAGAAAGGTAGAATTTAAAGTTCAATCTCTTAAAGCTGAGCTAGTCAAATTCTTATTTTTTCTTATGGAAGAGCTCAAGAGCAGTGTTTCTATCTTTATAGTTCCTGGTAGCAATTTGTTTCTAATCACATAGACTTTCACTAAGAGGGTCCATATTAAAAGCTTCCTACACTTGTGATATAGCTACTTTTGTGGTAACAGCCTATTGTCTAATGTTCCCAAACTGAAACTTGTTTATCCTTTTTGAGGACCCTTTACGTATCTTTAATTTTCCCCCAATAACCTAAAGCTTGGTACCTCTATTGCACATTCTAAATATTACTACCAACTTCCCTAAATTGAGTGCACCAAAGCACGTACTAAAAAATAGAATGGCCCATTATGAATTGACTATCCGGCTGTTTAACCTCATAAGGACTAAACTATGATCTTAGCATTCTCTAGGCAATAATAATGCATAACAATTCAAAAGCTTGTCAATCATTGCTCGTTGTTAATAATTCTATCAATTTTTTACAAAACTAACGACTCCACCTCATGAAAATTTGACCATTTATACCTTCCACCCTTAAAAACAAGTACACTCAACCTACAATAATTTAAATTATTCCTAAAAGAGCCAATTTCACTATTCAAAATAATATTCCCCCATATCTATCATCCACTAATAAAATGTTATTAAAATCTAATGAGAAGAACATAAACTATATACCCTCCTAATCTCCACCTAAAGTGCTTATCTATCATTAATTATGTGAAGTCCATAAATATAAAGATACTATAAATGATCATTTCATCCCTCAATGCTCCACTTACAAAATGATTCCTTATGTTGTAATGGCCAAAATGGAAATCAAATACTTAAGAGGATTCCAAACAACTATAATCCTATGAACTAAAATAACTTGCATTGCTCACATGTCCCTAATTAGAGAAATAATTATTAATAACCTCATCATACTTATGTAATCTAATTTTAAGTTTCAATAAAGTAAATAACCCAACTTTTCTCCTATTTACAAAAGATGAAACCATCTTTTATTTGTATGGGCTATTCAAGCCCTTAACGTTCCAGCAACAATACTATCCCCTCCATCCACTCATAGGGGTAATGAACCAAAAGAAGTCTTACCACATTTATTATCATATTTTTCAACTTTTCTATAAACTAAAAATCCTAGAGGACTATTCCTTGCCACCATATTCTTACCTTTACTCACCTTGCTTAGCTTAACCTACATAATTTCCCCACTTAAACATGCCTAATTGCTAACCCTTACCTAATTAATATTGCTCTCATCCATTAACCCAATCTCCTACTATCTATCTCCACCATTCGTCTTACAAATTTTATTCTTTTTAGGTACTAGCTAAACATTTTCAACCTCATCCATACTCTTAAAGAATATTATGACTAGCCACTACCATATGACTATTAGCATTATGACTAAAAGGTTGTTTTCTATGACAATGCCCCCTTATCATGGCTTAAAGATTTACAAAAACACACCTACTTAACTTTCACTCAAATTAAACCAGTGCTCTAAAAAATCACCTTTTTAATTCTCAAAACAAACTAACTCATGTAACTTTTCTAGTATTTTAACATCAACCAAAATACCTTTGAATTTAATTATAGAGTTTTTCTAAGTAGATTAATCTGCCATAATAGGAATTCCCACTATACTAGCTAATTTACTTTATGAAGATGCAAACCAATATTGTAAATCAAAGATATGTATCTAATCTAAATAGGAATAGATTTAATATCCATTTTGATTGATGTATGATCAACAAACCATGGTCTAACAAATAGAAACATACTATGAAATTGGTAAATCTGAGCTTATAGAATAGGATCATGACGTTAAGCACTTTGACACTTCACTATAGAGTTAGGCATCAGTCGGTTTGGTTCGATTCAATTATAGAAAATCTCAAAATGATTGAAATATATTTTTTAGATAAGGAAACCGAAGCGATATGTTACGAAAATCTATTTTTTACCTAAATTATTAGTTAATTGATTTGATTCGGATATAGAATTTCAGTGAAACTATTTTGAACTTAGATAAGTATCGGCTTAATTATACTATTTAACTAATTACATATAAATAGAATAAAATATAAAGTATTAATTTGAAATATCATCAAAAGGTAAATTATCATTATGTTTATAATATTCTTAATACTTAAGTATTTAAGTTACAAAATTTGAAATACAATTACATTCACTTTAGCCCCAAACCCTTAACAAAGAAATATACAATATACCAAAAGTATGCCAATTTTTTTGCATGTATATATACTATACCAAAAGAATAGATGAACAAAATATATCAATATCCTATAAAAAAATAGAAATGAAGTTAGTAGTTGGCAAAACAAAAAGAAATAACATAAAAAAATAGAGATAACAAATGGGCTCATAATTTTTTTTAGAATCATAAAGAATAAAGTCAAAGAGCATGGCTGTATAGTTAAATTGCAAACTGTTTGAAATTTTACATGCTTTGCCAATGCAACTCAATAAAGTATGAAATATCAAAAAAGGTGGAAGTATCATCATTGCTCAAAAAATATAGCAATGAAAGACACTAAACTGTGCTTTTTTTATTTATAATCATGAAGAATACTGAAGTTACATGGCTACAACAGTTAAACTTAACCCAGTTAATATTTTACATGCTCCACCAATGCAACTTAACATAGAATTCACTAATTATCAGAAAAGGTAGAAGCATCATCATTGCCCATGAAAATAGCTCAATGAGCATAGTGTTTATCATAGAAAATTGAGTTATTACATTACTAACTGTACCTCAAATTTTAAAGCAGCTTAATTCATGTTATACTACAATAAAAATAGTAGTAACAGAGAACTTTCCGATGGCAACAAGGCTTATGCCATAAACATAATGACTTATCAAAGGTGAAAGGTTGCATTTCAAACTTATAGCTATGCCTCCAATTTCACCAAATAAGTATTTATATGTATAAGAAAACATAAAAGAGCAATAATCATAAATATAATAACAAATGAATAAATGGAATAGATAATTAAGGCAAACCAAAGTAGCAGTAACTAGCTGCATATAAAGGGGCATTAGTCACAAAACAAAACTAGAGGCCTGCATATATGATATATGGAGTTGATTAAATACCCCATTGATCATTTAATTCAAATATAAAAAATGTTATCAAATGTGTTAAAATTAAGAACTTATTACTACTACAAACATAAACTTTACCAACCATACGGTGGCCAATACCAACAGAAGGAAATTTCACATTATGTTAGATAACATAAGTAAATACCAATGAAAAAATAAAATATATAAAAAAGCAAACAATTATGAAAGCATGCTAACCTTTTTCAATTTCCTTAATAAGCAGAGAAAGAAGGAGCAATTTTTGAAGGTCCCACTACTTGGGAAGTCTGTACAGGACGTACATAATGTGGTTATGGCCATACAGATTACTGAGCAGAAAATCACATTTTGTACTGGCAGTACAAAAGCATAATTTGGCCATTTTCATGAGTCTAAGTCGTACACCTCTCTGGATAGTTATAAAGTGCATGTACGGGATGAAATCATGTGTACGGGGCTATACGAGCCCGTTTTGGTCGCATAAACATGATTTTCTTGAAAATATAAATACAAAAATTTTGCTTTATTTTCACATCAATTTTGTATGAAATAGCAGATCTAAAGATAGATATTCAAGTTTCTTAGGGTTTTGAACAATTTTTCCATTATATTTCATCAAGTTTTCATAGATTTAGTAGATTTTTCATTCTAATTTTGCTTGTAAAAATATTTGAGATAAAAATTCTTCAAGAGATTGAGAATTTCTGCAACTCTTTCAAGGTTTATATTCTTAAACTATTTCTTTAATTTTTCATTGGGTTTTCTTATATTAAGATATTAAACATGTTACCCATGATTATTAATGTGGTTTTGTTAAGTTTTAATCCAATTATGAGATAAACTTTTTTTATTGTCTAAAGGTTTGCATGAAGTAATAATGACATGAATATAGTGATTGGGTGTTTTTATTATGCCATGTTTATGCTTGAATGAATTGATTAATTGCTTATAAACTATTTTCTGATCACCAATTAGTTTAATTAAAGGTTAGGGTGATGGAGAGAAAGTGGAAATCTAAACTCAGAACTCACCAATTAGTCTAAAATGAATTAGAAATATAATTGATGCATGTTTTCTCTAGATTATCTCTATGAATGTGATAGCTAAAAAGATAAGCTCTAGTGGATGATTGTGTTGAGAATTGAATCATTTGGAATAATTGATTGACCTTGTTCTGAAAAGTTCATAGACGACTGACTAAGGATTGTTAGATCTCTAGACTCTCTCACATCATTGCATATTCATATATTTACTTTGCTACCTTATTTTAATTGCTAATTTACATTTTAGAACCAAAATCAAATTTAACTCTACGTACAATTTCTGAAATAAATAAGTAAACAATCATAAGTTCATTGAGAGAATATGACCTTGGGTTCTCATTCTATACAACGATAGCATGTATACTTACGATCACTTTCGATCAATATATTTCGGGGAAAACAAGTTTTTAGCGCCATTGCTAGGGAGCTTGCTAGGCATTGTTTATTTATTTCTTTGTGAATATTTTTATGTTTAGTTTGTCACTTTTACTTTTCTTTTGCTTTTTTCAAATTTTAATGAACGGGAGAAGATCTCTTGAAGGAGATATTCTTCCTTTGGTTGATAATATGCACATAATTAGAGTGGAGAACAGAAGGTGAGACAACATAGAGGACCCAAAAGCCATGAAAATCCACCTAAAGATTAGAGGGGGAGGATATTGTTGGTTTGGAAAACTAATAAGGCTATAAAGATCAAGTGATTGTTGACTCTCCTCGAATCATGGTTGGGGGGGGGGGGCGGGGTGGGGGAGGGAGGGGGTCAAAGAAGATAAAATAAGGAGTTTGCCAAATTAGGAATCAAAATGGTAACCTCTTGCATCCATTTGGACATGCCATCCAGAAACTATGAGTTAAAAATGATCCACTATAATATGTGTCTATTGTTCTACGGAGTGGATAATGAAGACCTCCTCAACTTCATAAGAGATTTCTTCTCCAACATTCCAACCATCCCTCTACAAAGTTTGACAGAAGATCAGTTGAAGATGAGGGGTTTTCCTTACACCCTTAAGGATGCATCTAAGCCTTAGCTTATGACTCTTCCTCCCGATTCCTTGACAACTTAAAAGGAAGTCTACAATAAGTTCATGGGGAAATTCTATTCCGACCAAAAGTTTGCTGATCTTCACACCAAAATTAGAACATTCTTATAGATGGAAGGAAAACCTTTTCATGAGGTATAGGAATGATTTAAAATGTCATAAGTCTAGTGTCCACACGATCACTACCCACTACAACTATTGAATTAGTTATTTTATGATGGACTCATATATTAGAGCTAGGTTATAGTGGATAATACAACGTGTGGATCTATGAGTGAGATAACTATTGAAGAGCCTTTTCAACTATTTGAGATGCTCAGAGCTAACACCCTAAAAAAAAGTGTACGTGGAAGGAGAATTAGCGAGCAAGATGACACCTAAAGTAATGATAAGACTAAGTAAATAGCCGAGTTGACACACCAAGTTCAAATGCTGTCAAGGAAGGGAAACACCTAAGGATGAGAATTTGCCTTCCATTGATTTTGCTAGTGATTAGACAACTAAGAATGTTCCTTGGTGAAAAAGGAAACCATTGGATCAAAGGAGATTGTATTGGGACTGAGGTGGCAGGCATTGATTGGCACACTTCCTTGAATATCCTATTTTGTCTGTATGTCCCAGCACTATGAGGTGGCTATGTGTAGAGGGGGCAATATTCTGACGAGTGAGAATTGTGTCAGGGTATGTGCACCTGTGCCATTATACTATATTGGTTATGGCGGTTTGTCCTATAGTTCTAGGCCAAGCCTTCGGCGCCTTAGGAGTGTTC
>CAOJBK010205148.1:0-10172 GCA_948294925.1 Codiaeum variegatum
GAACAAAAACATTATGGAAAAAAAAACATCACAGTGGCTAAAGACCTCCAGTGTGATTAGCATAATCTATAGTATGGGACAAAAACAAATTAAAATATATTAATGAGACAGAAAAACTACTACAAATTATAATCCAAACACTGGAAATCCAAACTTCTTCAAGAAGACAAGTAGGACAGAGCAGAAATTAATAAAATTACCAATTCAAAACAAATTAACAAAATAATAATAATAAAACAATCAATTTTAGAGAAGCCTTACTGACCAGTGGCGGTGGTGAAGGTGGCGTTGGCTGTGTTTGTCCTTTAACCGTTGACGGCGGCAATGGTGTTGGCTGGTTTACGGGTTTACTGGGCGTCGACAGTGATGGTGGCTAGATTTGGGTTTACTGGGTGTTGACGGCGGTGGCTGGGTCAGGCAATACGGTGGCTAGATCGGCTTCGGCAGTGGGTTACGGTGGCGGTGGCTCTGCGTGTGACGGGCATGAATTGATTTCAAATGATATGTTATGCTGTTATATTTAAATTTATTGACATATTACTGACCCCTAAATTGGATCAATAACCATATATTTTATGCACTTTTTTACCCAAAAAAATTAATTCCCGACCAGTATTACCGACCCCAATTACCGACAAAAAAATGTGTCGCTAATTATCGACGGAATTAATTGGTCAGTATAATCTGACAAACAATTATTTCGTTCAATTTTGAGACCAATTATCGACCCAAAAATGGGTCAGTAAATTTACTGACCCATTTTTTGGGTCGGTAATTGGTCAGTATAATCTGGCGAGATTTCAAATTATTATTTCCCTCCAATTTTGTGACCAATTACCGATCCAAAAAATGAGCTAGTAATTTATTGACCCATTTTTAGGGGTGATAATTGGTCAATAATTAATTAATTTAATTTTTCCCCAATTACATCACTATTTGGTCTGTAAGTATAATTATTGGTTCAGTAAATACTGACCCAAAAAATTGGGTCAGTAATTGGGGTCGGTAAAACTGAAATTTCTTGTAGTGTAGAAAGGGAGGATTCTATCTCAAGCTGGTACATTAGAACTGATAAAGTCTTGCATTTCCTCCTTACCTTTATATTATCTCTCTGTTTTCAAGATCCCTACCTCTATTGCAAATACTATCAATAAGCATATTCGATCTTTCTTTTGGTTGGAAGGGGATGATTATGTTCAATCTCACAAGGTGAATTGTTTTGTTCTTACTTTGCCTAAAAGGCTAGGTGGATTTGGCATTACTAATATTGTGCTTCATAATCGTGCATTGCTTGTGAAGTGGCTTTAGAAATTAGAACCGGCCAATTTTTCACTTTGTGAAAAGGTAATCATATATAAATATAATATCCCTTAGATTGATTTTGCTTCTCATAAAAGGCTAGCCTATTTTGCTCATATTTGGGATGGTATCGTTTCCTCTTTCTATTGTGATGATATGTTTTCTAATGCTATTGTTGAGAACATCTCTTTTAAGGAGGGTATGGGAGATTCTGCATTATTTTGGATTGATGTTTGGGTTGGAAAAAAATCACTTTCCTCTTTATTCCCTGATTTGTTTAGTCTATCTAAGAAGAAGTGGCACTTCATTTATGATATGGGAGCTTGGGGAAATTCGGTATGGCACTAGAATTTTATTTGGAAAATGGATATTTTGCCTGATGAGCAAACTTCTGTTGATTGCCTTTATGCTATTTTTAGTACTTTCAGACCTTGTTTTTTGTCAAAAGACTCTATTCTTTAGAAAGGTAAAGCGTATAGCTCTTTCTCAGTGCATGATTCTTATTTCCTTTTTATGTTGGCAAAATATGAAGAATGTTTTCGCCTTCCTAATTTTTGGTGTAAATTCAACCCTGCTATAAGGTTGAATTGCTCACTTAGTTTGCTATGTTGGATCACCTAAATACTAATATTTTTGATTCTCTCTTGGCATATGTTCATTTTCTTTTAATCATTCCCCTTTTTGTGGCTACTTTGATGAGTCTGTCTATCATGTTCTAATTCATTGTATGTTTTCTTGGCACATTTGGACTTTTTTTCCTTGATTGGTGGGGTATTTTTTTAGTGGTTCCCAAATCTATTGCTGAGTTTTATTCTCTTTGGCTCATGTTAGTGGATGGTAAACTACAAAGGTGTTTCTGGACTCTTTTATTTTTTTTCTATTCTGTGGAGTATTTGGTTAGCTCAGAATGACATGGTTTTTAATAATGTTAGGAATGACAATTCAAGCTTGATCCATTTGATTTTTTTCAGGTATTGGCTTTGGTTGAAATCACATTTCACCTCTTTTTCTTATTATGTTAATTCCTTATAGTTGGTCTCAGCTTGTATTAGATTTTGGTGTAATAGGGTTTGGGGTGTGCTCAGTTCGTGTAATTTTTGTTATTCTCTTTCAGTCTGTTTGATACTTTGTCTTCTATTTCTTTTATAGCCATGGATTGAGGCTTGATCTTGCCATTTTGCTTAGTTTTAGTGAGGAATTTTTTCATCAACTTGTGGTCTTCACATGTTGATTTTTCCCCACTATCTTAATTAAAAAAAAAAGGAAATTTTGATTATTAAAAAAAATAGAAACTTACCAACATTGCCTCCTACAAAAGCAAACATCTTAGCAGAGGATGATTCAAAAGTAGCCACATGCATAAAAACAAAAACAAAGAAGCTGAGAGGTTAGATTATTATTATGATGTATCAAAATTAGCAGCAAATAGTTGCCTAAAAATAAGTCAATCATGTACAAGTTAGGGGTGTATCCAAAAAGAACCAGTGAGAATTAGCATATAGAAGCACAAGTCAACACAATGCTTCCACTAAATATTATAGAGAATCAAGAACATGAATAAATAATATAAATTCAAATGCATCAAACCATAAATCATAGATAATTTATGAATGGCCAAGTCCTATAGAAGTCAATTCTATAAATCAACACAAATTAGATAAGGCAGTGGAATCAAATGAAAGAAAAAAATAAAATAAAGTGAAATGTGAACTAAGAGAAACCTGAATCAATACTTTTAAACTCATCCAATGACTCCTCAATTTTAATCAAATCTAAGGACTTCCTAATCCAATATTGAGTGCAAATGAGTGCCTCAACAAGTCTAGTAGTCAAAGAACTCCTGAAAGGATCCAAAACCCTACCCCCATATACTAAAGGCACTCTCAAAAACCATAGTACTTATAGGGACAACTAGTATATCCCTTGCCATTTTGATAAGAATAGGTAAACTAACAGAGTTTGCCTTCCACCATTTTATGATATCAAAATCATTTTGTTCAATCACAACCTCATCTAAAAAAATTTCAACTTCAGTTTGCTTATCCCTACTCAATCCTTTTTCTAATTTATGTTGTCTAAGCCTTATTTGAAGTAAAGAAGAGGAGGTTATGGTAGGAGACTATGAGGATTGTATACTTTGGGAAGACACGGAAGATTATGATTGTTGGGAATCAGACTAAGAGGGATTCCTCAGGGCATATAGTTGCTGATATTCATTGAATAGAGCAACTATCTCATCTTTGACATCTTTAACAAGCTTTCCACCCATAAATGGACCATGCATATGTTTAAAAGAATAGTCCAAGGCTTCATATTTTTCCCTAGGGTTCAAGACACTAGCAGAGTAAATTATCTTATTAACCTTTATTGGATCCCCCCAATATTTTTCATACTTAGATTTCATTTTTGTTCCAATAAGAGCAAGTTCATCATCGTCACGAACAAGCATGTTATTAAGAATAAAAAGCAGGTTTTGTATCTCTTAAAATTGTTTGTTGCAAGTTACATATAAAGTACTAGAAATTTACAAGTCATATTATAGAAGTACTCTAAGCATGTCATTTTCCTACAATGCTCAAAGTCAAACATATTAGGGATGTTTTCCTCACCAAGATCCATGTTCGTATTTTTGGATTCTCTTCCTTAAAATTTCTAAATAAATGCTCATATTAAGCATCAACATTAAGCATAAGGTAAGTTGAGTTTCATATGGTTAGAACATCATGAAAAAGTGACTTGCTACAAGAAATGTCAAGCTTCTTTGACAATTCTTTAATTTCCAAAGTCTAGCAAATGAATTTCTAATATACCTAACACAACTCCTAATCTTTTACGTAGATTCACCTATATCAGATAGACTATCATTGACAACAAGATTTAAGATGTTTGCAACACATCTCATATGTAAATATTTGCATTCTGCAACACTTCAACCCCAATTGACTACCCTTCTCTTAAGGAATGCTATAGAAGTGTCATTTAAACTAGCATTGTCAGCAATGACAGTGAAAATAGTGTCAAGGCCCCAATCAAGACAATAATTTTCAAGGGCCTTACCAATATATTCATCCCTATGGCTAGTTACAGAAATGAAATTCAAAATTTTTTTATGCAACTTCCAATCATTATCAATGAAATGGCCAGTTGCACATATATAGTTTATCCTTTGGACACTTGTCCGAATATCAATTATAGAACTGATCCTTTGATAATTAGATTTCAAGATTTTTTTTTAAAAGTTTTTCTCTCACTCATATACCTATCATAATAGTCTCTAGTGATTGTTCTCCTAGATGGGGCCTTAAACACGTGACAACTTTGGGTTATGAAGTACCTAAACCCTTCCCTTTCCACAAATCTAAAAGGGAGCTCATTAATTATGATCATGCAATCTAGTGCATTTCTAACATTGTCCTGATCAAATTTCCATGTCCCTAAGACATATTGGCCCAGTCCTTAATCTGATTAGGGTCAATAGGTTGAGGAGACAAGAGGTTTTGTTTAAGTTCTTTAGAAGCAATATTGGCCTTAGATCTTTTCATACGGTTTTTCATAGTTGATGTGCCATGTATTTTAAGAACACAACCATTAGCATCATAGATTTTATGGGAGTGATCCCATACCTTTGATCTAGGATCCATGTCTTTCATTTTGCTTTTAGATTGTGGGCAACAGTCTATGTTGCTTGTTCTTGCTCTATATTTTACTCGGTCCCTTCACCCTTTATACTTTCCATCGAAAAACAAAGGGCATATAACAACAATTACAAGTTATTATATGAACTTAGTCAATTCAATTACATTAACCAATAGTGAAAAGGCAATAAGGTACCAAGGGTTGAAAATGAACCTTTATAATAAGCAACAAACATCAAAGCCTACAATAACTTAAGTCACATAAGTTTACCCTGTAAAATTCAATTACAAATGTATTAGTAAAACAAAAAAGGAAACATATTTATAAAAATTTAAAAAATTAATAACAAAATCAAAGCATGACCTCAACAAAGAGTTTCGGAGATAATTCTATGGACATACATTAGTTAATTTACAAGTAAATCAAGTTTTAGACCACAAACTCTAACAAAAAAAAATAACTAATTAATATTAATTAGAACTAAAAAAACATAATAATTTTAATACACAAAACCTATTATTTATGATAAAATAATATTTATAAAATATTTTTTTAAAAATCCTAAAAATTTTTGCTAGAAAATATTTATAAAATTTATAAATCAATTTTAAAAAAAAATCATTATAAACAATAAAACCCTAAAAATTTTTTAAAAAAATATTACCTTCATTACATGCTCTGTAATAAGAAAAAATTGAAAAATGTGTGTAGTAGATTGCCAGATGCAAAACAAACATAAACAAAAAACTGTTAGAACAACTATTAAATTTTATTTAAAAAAATTTAACTTTAACAGGAAAGGAAGTTATTTTTTTTTTCTATAAGCAGCTAATTATTTTATTAATAAGGGAAAATCAATTTGGACAAAAAAAAAATATAAATTGATGAAAAAACTCGTCCTAAAATTAAGACTTCAGCAGTGCGAACACGCCTAACACCAATGGCAAAAAATAAACTTAAATAAAAATACATGCTCAATTACAAAACAATAAACTATTATAAATCCCAACACTCTACACACATGAAGCAAAGCACTAATGAATGACATAGGAGCATCTGCATAGCCCATTCCCAAGTCAATCCTAAAGTAGTCCACCACCCGTTTGAAATGTTCATGCAATATTCCAAAATAATTCCTGCATGCAGCACCTGAGTATAGCCACGGGTGTTCAAGACCCCAATTGTACAACAAAGGGAAAAAATAGCCACTGGTGTTCACGTGCATTGGTGTTCAAGATAAAATAGACACTCAAATCCATATTTAACAATTCACACGATTATATCAAGGCTACGGACATGAGTCCAACAACATATACTTCACTAAACAATTAAATCATCAGGGAAGCTCCCAAATTTCTTAAATGTAAAACCAGAAAAAACAGGGGAAATAGCAGCTCATGTGACAATTATACCCGGAAAATTGATTCATAGTAAGCAGCAAAAATTCAGCATAGTAACGAATTATGCCGAGTGTAATAGATACCTATTTGACTATCCAAGACCCGCTGAGATTAAATCCAGACAGCTAGCACTTTTGTTCTATGGGACCCTTGTTTCGCAAGACAGACAACCATATGGTTGCATTCCCTCTTAGCAAGTACAAACTTCACATCTTCAAGTATCAGTATCATAGAATCAGTTCTATTAAAAATTTGGTGCAGCCTCTAAGGCCTCTCTGACTCATTGTAAGAAGCATGCTTCGAGAGCAAACTAATTGCATTAGATGAATCTGATTCGATTATAATATTGGAGCACGACTCCTTTTTACAACACAACAATTCAAGGGCTTTCTCTATTGCTTTAAGCTCTGCTTCAATAGAATCCACTACACCACACGATTTCGAGAATAACCAAAGTACCTGAATAGTAGCATTATGTAGAACCCCACAAATACCTGACAGACCAGGTTTGCGAATTGGTGAGCCGACAACATTCCATTTCAAGAAGGAAGTAGGAGGGGGGGTCAAATAAAGTTGATGTCTCCTTTTAGCTTTAATATGTCCTGCCTTTTTGAGTCCTTCCTCGCCAAGTTGGAAGAATTGAGAGGCTATAGGATTGGAGGAAAAAGATGCTTTTATCCATTGGGAGGCTTTATACATAATCAGCATGTAAAGATGTTCTAAGGAGATCGAAGATTCCTTGAAAATGATCTTGTTGCATTCAAGCCATGTAGACCAAGCCACCACACTAAACATGATACCCAAAATTTTCTTTTGTATCTTTCCATTCACAAGGCCCAACCAATACTCATATAGAGACAATATCAAAGAGGGGTAGACCCAAGAGATACCTCAACAAGCTTTTACACCATAGATAGTACGACATTTTATAGAGGAGGAAAAGATGATCAACCTCTTCAAGGAATTGAGAATAAAAAGAACTGCAGCTTTTGGGGGATCTAGGAGGCCTTTTGCAATCAAGGAGGATCAAGTATTCAATTTTCTAGGTAGGCATAGCCAAAGAAAAATCTCAACTTTTGGAGGGACCCATCCTTTCCATATTCCACAAACCACAATTGAGCTTTGAATTGCAATATTGCTTGTTAGGGATTCACAATCCGATTTCACCGAATAAACTCCAGAATGACTAAATTTCTAAATCACTCAATCCTTCTTTCCTTGAAAAAGTGAATAGGTTGATAATGCTATCATAAGTTTTTCCCTCTAGTTTGCTTCTCATACCCTTAGTTCTCTTCGCCAACATAAGTTCCAAACCCAATTCAGCCCATCCATGAATCCTACCTCACTTATTTTTGCCATTTGATTCATGGAGAGAGCAAATAAACAAGGGAAGAGGACTTTTAGAGATACATACAACCACCAAATATCTCTCCAAAATAGACACTTTAACTCATTTCCTACTAGAAATTTGAGACTCTCTGCAAAAGGGACTTCGAGTATAATTTTCCATATATGTTTCCAAATAGGTGAGAATTTAGCAGTTGAGAAAGAACCAAGCCAAAACTTCTTATTAATGGAGTACTTATCACACACAATATGCTACCAAGGTTCCCCAGTGTTAAGACCAAGCTTCCACAACCATTTGAATAAGAGACTTTTATTTTTATTGATGATGGATCCCACCCCAAGTCCACCAAGCTTCTTGAATTGTTCAATAACTTCCCATTTAACTGAGCAAAGCTTTTTCTTTTCAACAAAACCTCTTCAGAAGAATCTTTTTATAATTGAATTGATCCTCTTGGCTATACTAGAGCGAATTTTAAATAATGACATCTACTAAATGGGTAAATTCATAAGAGATGCCTTGATAAGAGTGAGTTGACCCCCATAGGATAAGAATTTTCCCTTCCAACTCGTAACCTCTTTTTTTTCTAATTTATGAATGATAGGATCCCAAACTGTTAGTTTTCTAGTATTTTCCCTGACTAATAAGCCCAAGTACTAGAACGGGAGACTTGAAGTTGAACATCCCATACTGTTTGCGAAGTGGAGAGTTTCCTCTTGATTCAAATTTAAGCTAACCACTAGGATTTTAGAAAAGTTTATTTTTCAACCCTGATATTAAGGCAAAACATTTGAGCAAGCTTTTGATATTTAGAAAACTCTCTTCATCTGCAATGTAGAAAAATATCATGTCGTCCGCATATTGGAGATGTGTGACCAAATCTCCATTGGGGGATGCATTTAGGCCATGAATAAGACCCTATTTGACAACATTTACAGCCATGTTTGACAACCCTTCAGCCTCTATGAGAAAGAGAAATGGAGAAAAAGGGTCTCATTGTCGGATGCCTTTCTCCATGGCGAATCCTTCTATTGGGCAGCCATTAACTAAGATCGAGACCTTGGCCGATGAGAGGCAAAATTTGATCCATTCACATTAATTGAAGCTAAAGTTCATTTGACTCATAACTGAGTCCAAGTAATTCTAATTGACATTATCAAAGGCCTTATGAAAATCAACTTTGAAGATCAGCCCCTTTTGATTACCTTTTTTTTTTTATAAATGAATTGTTTCATTAGTAATATGGACACCATCAATTATATTATGCCCTTTTAAGAAGGCACTTTGTTGATCGCTAATAAGCAATGGCATGACAACTATTAACCGATTTGCAAGAAGCTTAGAAATGATTTTATACTAACAATTTAGGAGGTTAATGGGCCTAAATTTTGAAAGATCTGAGGCATTGTCTTCTTTAAGAATAGTTTGTCAACTTTTTTAGAAATGATACAAAAAAAATCTCTAGTCACAACACAAGGGTGATGAAAGAGAAGTTAAGAGCTTGTGGGAATTTTCTAAAGGAATGAAAGTACTGTACAAGTTTAAAGATATCTAGCCATAAGAAGTCCCGTCCAGTTTTTATGAATTCAAAATTAAACCCATCCGATGGGGCTTTCAATCCCTCAAAGGATCATACAACTGATTTTATCTTCTCCAAGGAAAAAGGGGCCTCAAGAGCATATAAAAACACTTTTTCCAATTTCTTGAAGATATTTGAGATAAGACGGGCTTACCAAGGATCTCCTCTTTAAAAACAAATTACCTTTAAAATTTTGAGACTTAAGGCTTCCACCACAATACATAGTTTAAAAAATAGAGACTCTTCAAAAATCTATTAGATTTCATAACATGCAACCCAAAATTCAAGTGGACCACAACCAAATCAGTAAAAATTCTACAAAAGGACCATCAAAATGAAGTTATTTTCACATAAATAATAATAAATAAATAAAAAGTCACTTTCAATAGACACTCTGAAACAATCAGAGAGGGACTTCCTCCGTTTTCGAGTCTTAGAGGCTTTGATTCAAGGAATACAGATGGATATGATTCAATGGCTGAAAGAAACATATATAAAATTAGGACTTTCACAAATAAAGTGAAATGAAACACAAAAATGTTTCGAAATAGCAGAGATTTAGGGTTACATAATAAAAAAATTGAATGTTCATAGAAAAAATTAAGGCTTTCACAGTTAAAATAAAATGAAACACAAAAATGTTTCATAATAACTTGAAATCAAGGGTTAAATAATATAAAATTGAGAGATTTGAGAAAAAAAAATTAGGGCTTTCACATATAAAATCAAATAACCCAAAAAATGTTTCGAAATATTACAGAACATAAAAGTGAGAGATGAGATAATAGATTAGGGATTTCACACCTTCTAAGGAAAGGTGACAGAAGTAAGAGATGGGAAGAGATTTTGCCATGGAGGAAAGTGAGAGGACTGAGGGTCTAGGGTTAAAGGTGAGAGAACATAAAAAGAATAT